>JZKD02S1269874.1:0-12152 GCA_000966675.3 Picea glauca
TACTTCCAGGGTCATTTTGGGGCCCTAAACAATGTTTTCTTGGCTTGCCACAATCAAATTGTATAAAAAGTCACATTTTTATGCCATAATGTGTATTTCTAGAAAATACATTTCCAACATGCTATCACACACCTAAAACGAAGATCGTATGAAAAATTTATGACCGCGACAAGTTGATGTACTAACTTACCCCAACAAGGCCCACATGAATTTTGGTGCTTCATCTCCTAGGGTTAGGTCTTTGGATGTCTAGGGTTTTGGCATTCATGTTTATTATATAAAGGCCTTCAGAGCCTCATTGTACTCATCTTCTTGCTAAGGAGCATAGTCGTCACATCTCTTCTCATAGATAAGTTGCCACCATTCTAACGTCTTTCACTCTATATTTTTATAGTCCCTATACATTTATTTCATTAATAGAAATCGTGTATTATTGTTTTTCTTTATTTCTGGTAATACTTATGTGCACTTCATTGTAATATAACTTCTTTCATTTGGTTCCGAAAATAATCTGGATTAGTGGTATCAGAGTAGGCTGCTCTTGACCATTTTTCAGTGCATGTCCCCAACAAGGTCCGAGTATAGCAAGTTGGGTCTCGATATTGTCTCTCTTGAGGAAAATCGCTCTCACATGCCCAAGAAACCCTCCATGGTGGAAGAAAAGAAAAATAGTGGAGCAAAAGATTCTACTAACCTTATGCTTGAGCAAGCTCTCATGCGACAGAGGGATGAAATGATGGAGAATTTTTCCCACATCCTTCAAATCCTGTTGATAGCAACATGGACATCTTCATCAAGTGACCACTTTGGAGGAACCTCTCCCTTAAAGGTACAATTTAATTTTGATATTCTCATATTTGAAGTTCAGATAGATGCAGATGCCCTAGAAAAATTGTTAAATCTGCTAGAAGTTTATTTCTTTGTTCACAATTTTTTCGATAGGGAAAAGATCACCTTCTCACTCCTCAAGACTCTCCCCCATGTCAAACATTAGTGGAAACTTACTGGGAGAAAGTTTACATAGAGGAATCTATAATATATGGGGTTGAGCCCACTTGGGATTTTTTTGTGGATGCGGTCAAGGAACAATATTACCCTGTTCAGTGTTGATAACTATGAATACCAATACATGAGATGGACCACACTATAGCAAGAGAGGGGCCAAATGGTGTTGGATTTCACAAATACTTTCCATACCTTGCACACCAAGCTGGGTATCAAAGACTCTGAGCGACATCTGGTTCTGAAATACCATGGGGCTCTGCATAGGTACATCCAAACCGAAATGGATTTCCTAAACCTAACATCATTAGGAGTTTCCTATCTATATGCTTTCAAAATCAAGCAGCAATTTAGGCACCAGAACAAATGGGATTTCAGGTCTGCGAATATGAAAAAAAACAAAGCATGATAAAGACGACCCTAACCAACAGCCTCCCAACAACCAGTCCCAGACATAGGAAAAGAAGGGTAAATGGAAAATGAAGAATGACACTGGGAAGTGGTGCGACTTCCACAAAATACCCTAGCACAACACCGATGAATGTCGCTTGAAACAATCATTGGTGACCGAGATCAAAGACAAGGAGCCAAACCCTGATTCAGAATATGATCTAGAAAATAATGAAAAAAGACAGATCATCGATGCAGACCCCACTGCTACTATCATGACCACAACAATTAAACCATAAGAACCAATATATCTTCAAGAGGGGGAGCACCTCTTCCATTCACAAAGGTGGGTGAAGGGGACCCCATTGCATTTCATTGTTGATAGCAGCAGGTAGAAGAACCTCATCTCAACTGAGGTTGTCATAAAGTTGGGGTTGTTGACAACACCACACCCAAAACCACACAACATATGGTGGCTTCACCAAGGATGAGATCTATGTGTCATCCAACAGTTCCTCATGTCCTATGGCATCTATCCCTTCAAGGATGAGGTAGTGTGTGATGTTTCCCCTCTTGATGTTTGTGATTTTATTTTGGGCCAACCATATATGTGGAAATGTCATGTTGTTTATGAGTCTCGACCCTGTAGTGTCATTATTACTCTGGGGGGTCAACTCTATGGGATACCATAGGTAGTTCCAACTACTGTTCCACCAAAATAGTGCTGCAAGTTAGTCTCTCATACTGCAAAATCCAGCCTCTTCACATTCTGTTCAAAGGATGCACAAAAGGCCACTGCAACCACTGCAGCCTTAACATCTTCTATCCAACAAAAACATATTGCAAAAGAGAAAGAAGATATTGTTTCTTTACCTACAATGGTGCCTACAAAATGCCCGGTCAAGCCCAGAGACAATAGGTTGGTGGAACAGATTCAACCCCACCAACAACAGGTTCATGACAACCTTCCACAAACCAAATAATGCAACTTCTCTAGCAAGGCACACAACTCACCAAGATTCAGATTCAACAAATGATTTCCCCTCTTCCCCGGGCACTCAAAACAATGGAGACCATTGCTTCCTGGGGGGGGGAGGACTGATCTAGGTGGATATTGGTGGCCACCCACATGTTCCAAATTCCAAGTCACTCATCTTGATAGTTTTCATTTCAACACATTTCTCTGTAATCGAGACATTTCTTTGTAATTGTGGGTTTTGCACTTCGAGGGATGTCCTGAAGCCCTGCACAACATCCAGGTGGATAATGGTGGTTTCCCACCTATTCCAACTGGCTTATTTTGGAAGTTTTCATGTCAGTACATCTTTATGTACTTCTAGAGCTATTTTGGGGCCCTAAATAGTGTTTTCTTGGCTTTCCAAAGTTAAATTGTACACAAAGTCACATTTTGATGACATAATGCGTAGTTCTTGAAAATACCTTTCCAATGGGCTATCGCATGTTTAAATGGAGATCGTATGCAAAAGTTACGACCCCGGGAAGTTGATGTACTAACTTACCCCATCGAGGCCCACATGACTTTTGGTGTTTCATCTCCTAGAGTTAGATTTTTGGATGTCTAGGGTTTTGGAATTCATGTTTATTATAAAAAAATCCTTCAGAGCCTCATTGTACTCATCTTCTTGCGAATGAGCATAGACGTCACATCTCTTCTAAGAGATAAGCTGCCACCATTCTAACGAGTCTTTCACTCTGTATTTTTACAGCCTCTGTACATTTCTTTCATCAATAGAAATCATGTACTACTGTATTTCTTTGTTTCTGGTAATATTTATGTGCACTTCATTGTAATGTCTTTGCTTTCATTTCGTTCCGAAAATAATCCGAATCAATACATGGAAAAAATGTATTTGTTTAGTAAAACACATTTTTTCACGAATTTCCAATTTATCTCACTATGAGTCTATCAAAAGTATGTAGACCATGTACTCGTTGGATGTGGAATTTCATTGGACATCCAATGAATGCCTACACTTTAAATTTGAGCAAACCTATAAGTAAATAAGTAGAAAATACATTTTAAAAAAGTAGTTTTCTTGAATCCTATTGGTTCTTTTAAAGTTGATTTTGATAGTACATTTTTAGTTTTGAGGCCCACTTTTTACCTCAAAATTCCCATAGTGGTCCTGAATATTTATTAATGTCAATTTTTTGTTTTTGAATTTATCAATTTGGATTTTGCTATCTCTTTTAAAATGCTAATGTAAAAAAACTACACTTTAGTTGTTGATTGTGCTTTCCTTGGAATTCATACATAGTGTTAATGTCATCAACCGACACCTAAAAAAATAGGCACAATTATTGTTGTGACACTTTGGTTGGCACACAACTTTTACTTTTGTGATTGAAATCAACACTTTTTTAATGCATTTATTGTTAACCTACATTTTATATATCAAGACAATCTTTTGAGGAGCCAATTGATTATTTTTCCTTCTTTGTTTTATTCAAAATCCAATTAGTTCTCCTTGTTTCCTTAGTGAGGTCTATTAGGACATATTTCTAGAAATTTTAGGATTCTTTGTGAACCCGTCAGTTTGGATTTGGTACTTCCACCTTAATTCCTCGGGCTAGCTCAATTTTACCTATTTCACATTTCCTTGTTATTTTGTGTCTTTCTATCATTATTACTTGTCAAAAAAATTGTATCATGGTGAAATAGAATAAACAAACATAAACACATGTTTTTTTTTCCTTTTTTTTCCATTATTGTATTTCAATATAAAAAAAAAGCTGTTTTGGTAGGTAAAAATCTCTGCTAGAATATATGCATTACTTTCTTTCCTTGTTTGCACCTCTACTTTAGATTCACATTCCTTTTTTATTTCTATGATGCCAATATATGGTGACTCTTTCCATTTTTATCCTTTTAGTTAGGGTGACTACAATGTAAAAAATAGTTAGAGATATGGGACATATCACAAAGAGAATGCCTAATTGACAAAATAAACAATGAAGGAATATATCCAAGGATGCTAGAGGAAGAGGATACGGAGAATACAAGTACATAATAAACAACAATAATACATAGATATTTTCAACCCCACATGTCAGACAAAGATACAAGAATACCTCATAGCCAACATTCTATGGAGAGTGGCATACACAATAGTTGAACTAAGGACAGGCTTGCATAGGTTAAAGTGTGAAACATAAAGATGGAAAGAGTTGAAGGGAGACTAGCATCATTGAATTTGCCTAGTTTATGAGGCAAAGGAAGTAGAAACACAGTGGCACTTGAATGTGAATAATAAAACCATATCAAAGGGAGTTCATCTTTGGAGAAGGTGTCATGGGAAGGAGTATTCAAAAAAATCTAGATTGAAGAAATATAAAAAGCACAATGAGGATGATGACCCATAGGAAAAAATCTAAAATCAACACTAAGATGAGTAGTTCTGAATTAAAGACCAGACTATAGGTCTCCACTCACCCTGTGTATACATCTAGTATGCATTGTTTATCCTTTATGATTTCATGTAACCCTGTTTCCATGTAAATTTTTTAAACTAGGCATCACAAAGATGTAACACTATATCCAATATGCAAACATGGTCTCATGGATGTTTAGTACACTCTATTCTATTTTATTCTTTCTCTCGAACTCAAACATCCAATTGAACATATACGATTTAGAGATTCAACTCTCTCCATTCAATTGTAGATTTCAAACATTAATCTCCTTCTCTTATTTAGAGATTCAACTCTCTCCATTCAATTATAGATTTCAAACATTAATCTCCTTCTCTTATTGCATGAATTTGAATTGAGAAAACCAATGATAATGGAGGTTATCTTTCTATATAGCTCCTAGGTTGTTCATGTAATTTCTCAAGTGGTAGTGGTATTATCTCTCCTATCAATCGTGTTCCCTTGTAGATGGTGCCCATCCTTTATCATATTCAATCAAGATTGCAACATCTTATCTTATGCACTCCTATTATTCTTATCTTATGCACTCCTATTATTTTCATTCTAGTAGATTATATCAGTGAATACACTTTCATAGTGGTTATTTGATATTTTTACATGGATCGATTTTGTTAGCTATTGTAGGGTAGCATCATATTTTGAAATCATTGGAAGCATTAGTGCTCTCAATAAATTTACCCGATGTTGGCACTCGTATGGTTATTTGATGTTCCTCTTATACAATGCCAAACTTTGGATTGAACCTTATATGTAACACTTCACTATTGTCTCCTAGCTCTTGCGTAATTTCTGTCATATGTAACACTTCACTATTGTCTCCTAGCTCTTGCGTAATTTCTATCATATTGGGACTACATTGATCATTTTCGTACTTACAATGGAAACCTTCCACTATCCAATTTACTTCTTCATTAGGGTGTTTTTGGTTTTTTTTCTTCATGGTATTTCATTTTCCCATGAATCATAGTGGACCACTAGGAAGGGATCCCCTTCCACTCAACACATGAGATTTTAGCAAGTAGTTAATTATTTCCATTGTAATCTGCCCTGGCCGATTTTGGTTGAGCAAGGCGTTGCTGAATTAATGTTAGTTGCGTCAGTTAGTCAAAATGTAAACATCCCTCACCAGTCTAAGTAAGCAGCGAGCTTCAGCAAAATAAGTTAGTATGTCAGTCAATTGCTCAAATATCCCTCTCGCCAGTCTGGTGAGCTGGGTGTTTTAGAAATAAAAGCAGAAACTCCTTTTTGTAACTGCAATGACTGTAGAGGAAAAATTCACCCTGGATAATATCAAGAGGGCGTTCCTATCTTCTGAATAAACTGATGGTGTTTTTCCGTTTCTATTATGTTTCTTCATCTTATTGCTGAGTTTTTCTCTCATTGATTTATGTTGCTACATTATTCAGTGCGTCCCTTGGTTGCTGGTGCACATTGCTGATCTATGTTTAAGATCAATTAGTATATGGGGTAGCTTCAGGAAGCAAGCAATCAGGAAGCAAACTGTGAAGCCATCCAAATTTTTTGTTCTCGCAATCAAATTCTGCAATCTACACTATGTTCAGAGCTTCCAACATCTCAGTCTTTGGAGAATGTAGTGCGCCCTTCTCAGGGCTTCCAGTTCGCCCTTATCCGGGCTCTCCAACATCTCAGCGCATTATCTCCCCATAGATTATCAATGCGCCATACTCAACATATTTTCCAGTTTCTTTCTTGTAACGCTGAACATCATCTCTGGTGGATGAAAATCATGCCAGCGTGTCGAAAACCATTGGAAGAAGATTCAAACTCCACCATGTCTACACCCATTCAAGAGTTAGCGCTAACTCTTCAAGAATTACTTCACTTGTAGCAGCAAAGAAATCTAGTATCTATGCAACTCGACACCCATTTCCAATTGCCCAAATTTATTGGGCAAATGAATGGAGAGATTATCGATTCTATTCGCAGTGTCTCCACCTATTGTAATACTTCTCCCGATATATGGACGAGACCACTAAGTTGCAGATAGACAACCACAAGTCTATTACACTAAAGACTTCATGCATGGGCCATTTCATTACACTAAAGACGATTCTCAACCTCCAACACCACTTCTATTGACTGCACTACCTAAGTAGGTTGAGAAATTCATTTGTGCCTGCTCATTCTGCTCACAAATTAAGTCGTATAACCATAAGCATGGTATGTATCAACCTTTACCAGAACCATCCTATCCATGGGAATCTATTTCCATGGATTTTCTAGGTGGTTTGCCTAGCACGCTCCGTAAACATGATGCCATTTGGGTTGTAGTCTATCATTTTTCTAAGATGGTGCTCTTTCTCCCTGCCATAAAACTACTTTTGTTGCTTAAACCATTGATCCTTTCTTCCAACATATTTGACCACATTTTGGATTGCCTAGTAGCATCATTTCTGAAAGGAAATCTCGATTCCTCAGTACATTCTAGTGCACCCTGTGGTCATTGTTGGGTTGTTATCTTCATTTTTCTACGTCCTTTCACCCCAGACCGAAAAACAGACAGAGATTTTCAACTGTACACTCGTCCACTCCCTTCACAACTATTTTGTGAAGAACAAATAGTGGGATTCCTATATGCACAGTATTCAACAAAGCTACAATTGAGCCACACACTCCTCCACATGTTACTTGCCATTTGAGGTTTTCCTTGGCTTTCAACCCCTTGTGCCCGTCGAGATGCCCATTACTATCGCTCCTGCTGGCTCTGCACATCACCAACGGGGACAACATACATCACAACATTTTATTCAACAGTTAACACAATGTCGCACTTAGCTCCCAACTGGTTTGAAAGCAACCTATGTCTAATATCCCTCGGTCGAACCCAATTGTAAATGTAATATAAGTATACATAAGTTGGTGAGTTGTTTTGACATCATTTTTTAATGCACTTCCCATGGCATAGTGCGCGTATGAACTGCGCAGTAAAATGATGTAGTATGCACATTCCCAGATACCACGCACAATAGCTAAAGTGCACGCAGTATGGAGGACAACAAGCCTCATGTATATGATATGTGTTATAGGCTGGTGAGCCAGTTATTATAAGTTGGGATGCTTATGTTTTGGTATTAGGCCAGAGCACCTAGATGTTAAAAGCCAATGCGCCTATTTTGTACGTGTCTCATGATTAATATAAAATACATCGTTGCGTGCAAACCGACCACGATAAAAGAGATGGGGGACTGAACTTCACCAGTTAGGGAAAGGGAGGGCCAAAAGTCAAGAGAAAGGGTTAAGCTAGAGAGCTTAAGCCTTAAAGGAAATATTATATTAATATTTTCTAAAGCATAAAGTATGGATAATTATTTTATCCTAAGTTCTAAAGTTGGGGACAAGTGGACCAAAGTAACTTTCGATATGACAAGTGTCAAGTTGAGTACATGCATTCATGTCGTGGGGACTTAGCTCATTTGGTCACTTTTCACTGGGATTCTTACCAGCAGCTTGACGATCCTTCTCACCATCACTTTCACGAGGATTTTCACAATGATTCCTTCCTTCACTCAGTTATCCAGTCAATGATTCCATGACCATTTTCACTCACGCAGTCAGTTATCCTTGAGACATCCATTTCACCATATCTGAGCATGTTCCCATAGCCTTTTCTGGTTGGTGTACCTGGTTAGCTTGGAGAGGGATTGAAGAAGCGGGTTGTTAGGTCCGTGAGCAATTCTTCAAGCGAGAGAATTGTTGGGGATTGATTCCTGAAGGTGATAAACTACAGCTACAATGCTCTGAGACTTCTGGTCTGGCCTGTTGTTGAAGCCCTAGAAGGAAAGTGGGCCAGCCGAGGGACTGTTGAGCTGAGAAGGGGCACACTTCCTTGGGTGGGACAGGCATGTGGGGAATGAGAGGTTGTAGGTTGTTAGTTGAGTGAACACCTGAGACGGAGTCTTTCCTGTTGTCCATGAGCCTTAGCCTGGTTAGGAACCCTTTACCTGGGTAGATTTCAGTCCCAGCTCGAGGGTGAATCATTGTTGAGAGTGATGAACAGTGTAGTCTATGGCTAGGAGGTTCGTGGACGGTCAGTACACAGTTGGTGATAATCTTTCCAAGATAAGTACCAATCGTATGATAAATTGATATGTTGCATTGTTATTTACGTGCTTATGTTACGGTTTATCATATATGTGATTATAATTGCTTGTTTGTTTATGAGTATTTTCCTGTATATGCTGCATATCTATGGTTACTGTTATTTCAGTATAAAGTCGTATATTACAGAATGTAAATGTTTGTTTATGTTTATATGTAAAGCTTCCGCAAGAGTGTTGTATGTATATGTTTAAAGTTGCATGCAGTTTGAAGAGAAAATTTATCTGGCATAGCTCAGTTGATACTGGGTATGTTACCATATGTTCCGCAGTAAGAGAACGAAAGTGTTCCTTAGATTAGCATGGCCCGGCCTGTTTAAGGCTGGGGATGTTACCAATTGGTGTCAGAGCATGAGAGATTGCTCTGGAGTGGCATCCCCCGGCCTGCGGGTGGCAGGGGGAACGTTACAAATTGGTATCAGGGTTTCAGTTTCAACACTGAGCCTGGATGAGCCAGAGGGGTTCAATTGAAGCAAATATTCATAGAAGAGTAACTTCGAAGTGACCAAAAGTCAACTCACAGAGCATCCATGGAAAATGTTGGTGTGCAGGCGCGCGTGGTAAATTTTGGCACCGCGCGGAAAACGTTGTCGTGCAAGTGTGCGCGGTAAATTGTGGCGTCGTGCGGAAGATTATTATGTGCAGAGGCACGCACTGAATTTAGCCTTGCACGGTGAGCACACACATAGTAATGTGCACATGGGGTGCGCAAGTATGGCTTAACACAGAGGAGTTTTGTTGGTACATGCATAGTATGAGTATAAGTTGTCTCGCGACAGTGTATTCAATGGTGCGCGCAGATAATTGTGTGCGATGGAACATATTGAACTTTGACATGGTGCAATGCATAGGGCAAAATGCATGTGGAGTATCGATGCGCAATAGCAAAATTGTGTGCAGTGGATATTGGCGCACAACGCAAAAGTAGTGCGCGCAAGTTGTCGGCGCGACGAAGAAGAAATGCATAGTGGATATAGGTGCGCAGAAAATCGTTTTACCTTGTGATATTTCTATGCACGATAAATATAAATGTACAGGTCGAAGTTTAGTGCACGCGAAGGCAATGAGTCTGAGTTTAATTTGCATAATATTAGAAGAAAAAGAAACACACAACCGCATCGAAGCATTAATTAAAAGGAATTCCGAGTTTTATATTCCTCCTATTCAGACAGATGAAAGTAAAATATAAGATTACAAGAAAAGCATGCTATAAAAGAAAACAAGACTCATAACACCACCAGATAGAATTTTGTAATAAACTGTCTAAAATATGCTTCTGTATTTATATAATCATATTAGTCACACAATTACAAAAAGGGGATGACGGCAGTTATCTTGTTGTAAAAAGGGTTGTTTAAGAACAAGCCTATCATCTCTGGTGCTCCTTCCCTCTGCTATCAACTGTTCAAAAATTCGTTGAAACATACTTAATTTTAGTTGAAGACTCACTTCAGCTTAGCGATCTCTTCCTTTAAAGAATCTAACCATACCAATTGATTCTCTCCAACACTTTCGGTCATTTCAGCTGTGGATTCCTCCTTCTTCTGTCGCTTGCTCCTTTTCTTCTTAGCGGTTGGCCTGTTAATGACTAAATACTTCATAGTGGGATTCAGCCTGACTTCCAACCGCGAGTCTATAGTTGGCCCTGTGTGGAATTTAGTCGCTAGAATGTTTGCAAGGACCTTTTCCTCCTTATTCGTAGGAAAGTCTAACATGTTGCCCGAATAACCAGTCTCACTTGATTTATCCTTATCCATGTATCTCAGGTTGTGGATACTGAAATGCTTTTACAGAGAGCAGAAAGTCAAGCAATTTGGAGATTACTTCGGTTATGGATACGTAGATACCTTAATACTTGAGGATTGGTATTTATAGAATTCCAATTATGAAGCACAGACGGATTACATACAAGAGCGTTGGGTTGCCATGCTCGGATAATCCATTTCGAATGATTAGCTTTTGAGTTCATTACATGGTGGCATTTAGCTGACGTCACATGGTTGCGAAGTACCGAACAAGTGAAACGGGGTGATCTGACTAACCGTCGCTCGCTCCACGAGTGGTGGATTTGACATGTTGAGACACGTGATACCACGTCTTGGCGAAAGTGGTTTCGGAAAACCACATTCTTGCACAGATGTATCTCTGAAGGCATCGCGCGTCTATGATTTCAAGACTTGGGTCTTATCTATAATTGTCATGGTGATAACACCAGGAAATCAGGAGAGATAATTCTGATGTATATATTGAACCAAAATGGTTCATATTTTTTATGAATTATTGAATTGTTAGCCTGATAAGTTTCGATGACTGCACGTTTTGCAGAATTAACAGCAACTAGATCATATCAGACCAGTGCAAAGTCCATAGCAATGGAAGAACCACAGGGGAATTTCAGTCAGCAAGATGAGAGCAAAGGGGTGGATGTCCATTTGGGCATTGAAGAAACGAACTCTAATGGACATGGAGAAGATAGGAATGAAAACATGAATATGGCTGAGACCGTTAAGAATTTGTAGAAGGATGTCCAAAGCCATAAAGATGATAATGAAAGGCTTATGAGATCCAAAGAGCAATAGGATGACTTCAACATGAAGTTATTGGAGGGTTTGAACACAATAGAAAAGAAATTGGTTAAGGAGAGTGGCTCAAGTAAATCTAGAAGTCACAAGCCTTCGGATGAGAAAAGTGTTAATGTTTATGCCATTATTATAGTTCTTTGCATTTCATAAGATAAGAGCATAATAAGAACAAGATCACTGAGAAATACACATCCATAAGAGACACAGCATTTATCCTGGGAAACCCTCTAGGGGAAGAAAACCCAGCAAAACTTCCTTATTATAAATAGCTCATACAATGTTCAAGAGATAACTCAAACCAATACAGAAAATTCCTCCTCAAGAGATGCGCCACCCTTCTTCTCCTCTCTCCAACTTGAAATTACAGCTTGCCTCATAAGAGAATGAGCAAGTGAAGTGTGTATAAGAAGTGAGGCGCTAGCCTCTTATTTATATCAATCTGGCACATGTGAAGAGTCACCATCTGGCAGGGCTGACCTCTCACTCTGGGTCGGTAAACCCACCTTTAATTAATTCTAGCCCTTTCATTATAACTGTTGGGGCCGACTTCTTATTCTGCACTTTGTAATTGTCCGATGACCAATCCGCAAAAGGGGATTTGGTCCTT
>JZKD02S1269885.1:0-12152 GCA_000966675.3 Picea glauca
CCCTCCCACACTCTATCTCTCTCCCTCCATTTCCCTCTCTCTCTCTCTCCCCCTCTCTCTCTCTTTCTCTCCCTCCTTCCCTCTATATATCTCCCTTTCTACTCTCTCTCTCTCTCTCTTTATCTCCTTCTCTTTTGTCTCTTCCTCCCTCTCGCCCCTCCTTCCCTAGATTAGCAATACAAACAAACTAACAAAATGACAACAAACATATTATATATATATATATATATATATATATATATATATATTATAAATTTACATCCTATACTTAAAAATGAGAAAAGACCACATGGAAAATAACTAATATAACTAATGAATTTATCAAAGATTTATAAAATATAGTTTTATCCACAATAATTATATATATATATATATATATATATATATTTTAATATAACACATAATATAAAAAAATATTCAATATACACAAAAGTACACAAACAAAATACATGCAAAATTGTATCCTGGGAAACCATCATGGGGAAGAAAAACGAGAAAAAACTTCCTCAATAATATATTTTCAATATAGTGCCAAGACTAATATGAAAATACCAATAATAAACAAATATTAAGCATGCACCTATATTCTCCTTCCTCTTGCAACTGTAACTACCTTCAATATATATGCATTAGATGAGTGAGTGTGAGAGAGTGTAAGTGAGTCACCATCCTCACATGAATATTATTTGAGGATGCCCTAGGGTTACATATCTTCACATGGTAGGGCCAACTTCTTCTAGAAGTGGTTAAAACCACTTTATAAACAGTAGGGGCCAAATTTACAAATACCAGCATATAAATATGGTTCGAGCAATCCACAAAAGTGGATTTGATCTTAGAAGTCTCAACATGATCAATATGCAAAATAGGATTTGATCTATAATATAATAACTCAATTAGAATATTCTTTGATGTTACAATATTTCAACACTCCCCCTTAGGGAGAAGGGTATTCTTCTGATATGACTCAATAAAACATCATCGAGAGAAGGAGAGGGCATCATCATCATCAACATATTGAAAATTGACTAGAACATCTGTAAATCATCAAAAAAAATTCTCATCATCAATATCATCATCGTTTACATCATGGAGTTTTAGGAATATCATCATCATAATCATCGTCAACATGAATCTACAACATCAACATCAATAGCAAGAAGCTAGAACATCAACACCATCCACAACATGAGAATGGAAGAAAAACATCATCAACAACATGAGGTTGGAACAAAAACATCATCAACAACACAAAGATGGAACAACAACATCATAAACAACACGAAGATGGAACAACAACATCATCAAAATCGTAAATATCGAACAACAACATCATCAACATGTAAAACAAAATGAGGTAGGTGTATCAAGAACAACATTTGTGGTACTCTAGCATACCGTCCTTATCAGAACTTCGATATCTTCCTAGGAATCATAAGAGTCCCTAGGATATAAAATCCTAACAAGCAACCATGTGGTACTCTGACAGACCATCCTTACCAGACCTTTGATATCTGTCCAGGAATCATAAGATTCCCAAGGATATAAAATTCTAACAAAGCTACCACTACTGAACACAATTGGAATATACATGCATAGGTACTCTAATAGACCATCATTGCCAAACCTCCAAGATATTTCTTGGGATGATTAATCCCCTAGGATATAAAATCCTAACGGAGGTACTCGATGTTGATCACGATACCATAGTATCATTAGAATCATGCTCCCTTTCAAGGGAGGTCCTTTCAAACAACACCATGCTTTTCTCAGAAGTACTCAAAATTCACATGAGATAGAGGCTTGGTCAACACATATGCAACTTTCTCATATGTGCCAACATATTGGAGCTTTATAGATCCCCTCTGCACCATATCATGAATGTAGTGATATCGAATCTCTATGTGCTTTGAATTATCATGGAACACTGGGTTCTCCATCATCTTTATACAAGTCTAGTTATCACATAGAATCACAGTGGCTTCCATCTCGAGATAGAACAAAAATTTCAAAAACTTCTGAATCCATATGGCTTCACAATTGAAAGAACATGCTACAATGTATTACGCTTCTGTCGTGATGAGATAAATAGTGGATTGCTTCCTACTTTTCCATGAAGTCATGGCTGACCCCAAACTCAAAAAACATGCCGAAGTGATTTTTTTGTTTGAAGCACTTCCAACCCAATCTGAATCAGTATAACCATTCAATCTAAGGTCATGATATCCAGTATAACAGAGACCATAATCCAATGTACCTTTAAGGTATCTCATCACATGATTTCAACCTACAAGGTGAACATGTCTGGGTTCAACTAGATACTGACTCAAGGTGTTCACAACAAATAATATATCTGGCCTAGTGTTCATCATATACATCAACAATCCAATAATTTGTTTGTATAGAGTAACATCAACCAAGAGATTCAAACTTTTTTCCATGGGTGTGTTCATGGCTTTACATTCCAACATGTCAAATCTGTTTAGTAATTCAACTGCATACCTCCCTTGGTTAAGGAAGATCTTCTTTGGGCTTTGCCAAACTTCAATACCTAAGAAATAATGCATCGGGCCTAGGTATTTCATCTCAAACTCTATAGCAATATTCTTCTTGCAATATATGATGATATTTTCTTCTCCGGTCAAGAATATATCATCCGCATATAGTAGCAATATGACTATCTCATCATTCATAACCTTGAAATAAAGGTTAGAATCAACTTTACTCTTGGTAAATCCCAAGCTTGTTAGGAAACTATCAATTCTACCGTACCAAGCTCTAGGATGTTGCTTCAAGCTCTACTGAGCTTTATTCAAGTTGAAGACATGAGTCTTTCTATATTCAAGTTCAAATCCCTTTTCTTGTTCTATATACAGTTCTTCTTCAATAACACCATTTAAGAAATTCATTTTCACATCCATCTGGTGTAATTTCCACTTCATTTTAGATGCAAGAGCTATGATGGCTCTGATAGAAGTGTATCTAGATATAGGAGAAAACGTGTCTTCATAATCAATACCTTCCTCTTGACAGAAACCATGAGGCACACATCTTTCCTTATGTTTTTCAACACTTTTGTCTGTTGCATGTTTTATTTTGTATATCCATTTGGAAGATACCACATATTTGTTCATTGTTCTAGGAACTACTTCCCATACATCATTCTTTATGATGGACTGGTATTCTCATGTCAGAGAATCCATCCATTCTTTCTTCTGAACAACTTATTCAAAGAAAGTAGGTTCCTTTTCTATGAGATCACACATCAAGTCCATATAGTTGGAGAATCAATTAGGTTTCTTTCTTTGTCTCATGGTTCCTTCCGAGGCACCATACTTCTCTACATATTGAATAAGTTATCTCTCCCAAGTTGTATTTCTCTTGTGAGAGATCATCATATTGGGAGGTTCTTGAGATTATATCATATCATGATCTTATGGAATCTCATCATAAGGTGTAACTGTAACTTCCTTCATAGGTTCTTCAACTTTGGGAGCTATAGGTTTTTCTTCATATACTTCTTCAAGATGGCATTTCCTTGATATTTTGAGTGCTACATCTTCATCAAAGGTTACATCTATGTTGGTATCAATATGATGGTAACCTATTATGTAAATTCATAAGGCCTTAGAGAGCTCACAATATCCAACAAATATTTCCTTCTTTCATGAAGTATCCAACTTAGTTCTCTTTTCTTTTGGAATGTGTACAAATACTAGACAACCAAATATTTTTAGATGGCCTACTTACAGCTTCTTTTTGATGAACATTCCTTTGGGGTTTTTGAATCCAAGTGCACTATGTGATAATATGTTCTGAACAAATACTCTTGTTCTTGTTACTTCATCCCATAAGTTCATTAGAAGATCTTGATCGTGAAGCATAGTCTTTACTGCTTCCATAATAGTTCTATTATTTCTTTTTCCTACAACATTTTTTCGATGATTATAGGGAGTTGTGAGATCCCTTTTAATCCTGACATATCTACAAAATCTTCCAAATTCATTTGAATTGTACTCTCCATTTCCTGACCTGAGTATCTTGATTTTCCTTTCGGAGAGGTTTTCTTCCAAGGCTTTGAATTCCTTTAACTTTCCAAGTACTTCAGCTTTTGAATTCAATAAATAAACCCAAGTATTATGAGAGTAATCAAAAATAAAGGATACATAGTATACATGCCCTCTTAGAGAGGTTGATGGAATTGGACCGCATACATCTGAGTGGAAAAGTTCCAATATTCCTTTCACTTTACTATCTCTCTTTGGAAAAGGATTCTTTATGTTCTTTCCTTGTGCACATCCCTTGCATACACCGTCATGATAAATATTTTATTCTGGTAAAATTGTAACTAACTTTCTTACATATGGTAAGGATTTGTAGTTGATGTGGTCTAGTCTTCTATGCCAAAGTTCACAATGACTTTTAGTAGAGTGATTCAAGGCTACATTTGAGTGACCTTTTAACTTGTACAACCCACCTTCTTCTATTCCAATAACAACTACATCTTCTATAGTTTTTCCTTTAGGCCAAATAATAACTTCACCATCTATAAATGCAACCCCTAACCCTTTCTTATATATAGATGAGATAGAAAGTAAGTTCTTTGTCAAACCTGGTCCATAAAGTACATCCTTCATTCTCATTGAAGTTCCTGAATCAATTCTGTAGGTGTATTATCCCATTCCTTTAATAGGGTACTAATAATCATCTCCAAGTGAAACTTTCTAGAGGAAGTCCTTTCTATAAGGCTAGAAAAAATGTCTTTCTGACCTTTCATGTTCTTAGAGGAACCACAATCTATGAGCCAAGTATCATCTCGAGGTGTAACAGATCCTAAGAGGGATGAAAACATAACATAATATTCAATATCTTCTTTAGTCAACTTGTTGGGTGAATCATCATCTTCAATTGCATGGGGATGACACATTTTTTTATTTCTCTTCTTGTATTCTTCCCTTCTGGTAGGAAAATTCTTAGCAATGTGTACCATCTTATCACAAAGATAAAAATCATAAGAGGAGAAATATTTTCCCTTTCTTTGACCCTTATGATAATTTTGGAATCTCTTTGGAGGGTGAGATTCTTTATGAAAGTGGGTCTCATTTTGAAACTGAGACTTTTTATTTCCTCCTTTAACATGAGCATCTAGGGATTGATCTTCATCTCTTAATAAGACAGATTCTCAATTGACTACTCTTGCTTCTTATTGAACACATTCTTCCCACAAACTTTCAAATTGGAGTTTCACTTTTCTTACACAAATAATTTGGATGAATACATCCCAAGGTATTGTGAGACCATTAAGATTTTTCATTATAAGTTCATATTCATCTAATTTGTCTCCAATTTCCTCTAATTATTCTTTGAATTGAGAAACCATAGAGAAACAATCTTGAACTATTTATCCTTTCTACATATTTGTATACTTGATTTGGGTTTTCAAGTTCATCTTGTGTTTAATGTTATTTCCTTCATACATTATAGTTAGGTAATCAAACATATCTTTTGGATAATTCCTAGAAGACACTTGAGGGATCAAGTGGTATTTAATGGAATCTACAATTATTCATTTAACACACATCTTGACCTGGAGGTAAGAAAATTAAAGTGATCATAAAATGAATATGAAATTACTAGGAGATGCACTAGGATGAAAACAGTTGGATGGAGTTGTCTGTTTCAAAAAATTCCAAGTTTTACCCCTTGAAACTTGACCTGCATAAATATGAACTAGTACTTCTCGTACTTGCCATCATTTCCTAGTTTTCTAGTTTTTCGGTACCATCCAAAACTAGGGTTTGAATTTTCAGAAAATCTGGCCACTCAAAAAGTTCTCTCAATCTTCCAAAATATGTGCTACGGCAAGGCACACTCCCAACCATATTTTTTGGTCAAACATTTATCTTCAATAAAAATCCCTAATTTCCTTGTATGACAACAATGGCATTTTTATATACCCAGTGAAAGGTGCTCTATTTATTCAAGCTCTGATATCATGTTAANAGGATGCCCTAGGGTTACATATCTTCACATGGTAGGGCCAACTTCTTCTAGAAGTGGTTAAAACCACTTTATAAACAGTAGGGGCCAAATTTACAAATACCAGCATATAAATATGGTTCGAGCAATCCACAAAAGTGGATTTGATCTTAGAAGTCTCAACATGATCAATATGCAAAATAGGATTTGATCTATAATATAATAACTCAATTAGAATATTCTTTGATGTTACAATATTTCAACACTCCCCCTTAGGGAGAAGGGTATTCTTCTGATATGACTCAATAAAACATCATCGAGAGAAGGAGAGGGCATCATCATCATCAACATATTGAAAATTGACTAGAACATCTGTAAATCATCAAAAAAAATTCTCATCATCAATATCATCATCGTTTACATCATGGAGTTTTAGGAATATCATCATCATAATCATCGTCAACATGAATCTACAACATCAACATCAATAGCAAGAAGCTAGAACATCAACACCATCCACAACATGAGAATGGAAGAAAAACATCATCAACAACATGAGGTTGGAACAAAAACATCATCAACAACACAAAGATGGAACAACAACATCATAAACAACACGAAGATGGAACAACAACATCATCAAAATCGTAAATATCGAACAACAACATCATCAACATGTAAAACAAAATGAGGTAGGTGTATCAAGAACAACATTTGTGGTACTCTAGCATACCATCCTTATCAGAACTTCGATATCTTCCTAGGAATCATAAGAGTCCCTAGGATATAAAATCCGAACAAGAAACCATGTGGTACTCTGACAGACCATCCTTACCAGACCTTCGATATCTGTCCAGGAATCATAATATTCCCAAGGATATAAAATCCTAACAAAGCTACCACTACTGAACACAATTGGAATATACATGCATAGGTACTCTAATAGACCATCATTGCCAGACCTCCAAGATCTTTCTTGGGATGATCAATCCCCTAGGATATAAAATCCTAATGGAGCTACTCGATGTTGATCACGATACCATAGTATCATCAGAATAATGCTCCCTTTCAAGGGAGGTCCTTTCAAACAACACCATGCTTTTCTCAGAAGTACTCAAAATTCACATGAGATAGAGGCTTGGTCAACACATATGCAACTTTCTCATATGTGCCAACATATTGGAGCTTTATAGATCCCCTCTGCACCATATCATGAATGTAGTGATATCGAATCTCTATGTGCTTTGAATTATCATGGAACACTGGGTTCTCCATCATCTTTATACAAGTCTAGTTATCACATAGAATCACAGTGGCTTCCATCTCGAGATAGAACAAAAATTTCAAAAACTTCTGAATCCATATGGCTTCACAATTGAAAGAACATGCTACAATGTATTACGCTTCTGTCGTGATGAGATAAATAGTGGATTGCTTCCTACTTTTCCATGAAGTCATGGCTGACCCCAAACTCAAAAAACATGCCGAAGTGATTTTTTTGTTTGAAGCACTTCCAACCCAATCTGAATCAGTATAACCATTCAATCTAAGGTCATGATATCCAGTATAACAGAGACCATAATCCAATGTACCTTTAAGGTATCTCATCACATGATTTCAACCTACAAGGTGAACATGTCTGGGTTCAACTAGATACTGACTCAAGGTGTTCACAACAAATAATATATCTGGCCTAGTGTTCATCATATACATCAACAATCCAATAATTTGTTTGTATAGAGTAACATCAACCAAGAGATTCAAACTTTTTTCCATGGGTGTGTTCATGGCTTTACATTCCAACATGTCAAATCTGTTTAGTAATTCAACTGCATACCTCCCTTGGTTAAGGAAGATCTTCTTTGGGCTTTGCCAAACTTCAATACCTAAGAAATAATGCATCGGGCCTAGGTATTTCATCTCAAACTCTATAGCAATATTCTTCTTGCAATATATGATGATATTTTCTTCTCCGGTCAAGAATATATCATCCGCATATAGTAGCAATATGACTATCTCATCATTCATAACCTTGAAATAAAGGTTAGAATCAACTTTACTCTTGGTAAATCCCAAGCTTGTTAGGAAACTATCAATTCTACCGTACCAAGCTCTAGGATGTTGCTTCAAGCTCTACTGAGCTTTATTCAAGTTGAAGACATGAGTCTTTCTATATTCAAGTTCAAATCCCTTTTCTTGTTCTATATACAGTTCTTCTTCAATAACACCATTTAAGAAATTCATTTTCACATCCATCTGGTGTAATTTCCACTTCATTTTAGATGCAAGAGCTATGATGGCTCTGATAGAAGTGTATCTAGATATAGGAGAAAACGTGTCTTCATAATCAATACCTTCCTCTTGACAGAAACCATGAGGCACACATCTTTCCTTATGTTTTTCAACACTTTTGTCTGTTGCATGTTTTATTTTGTATATCCATTTGGAAGATACCACATATTTGTTCATTGTTCTAGGAACTACTTCCCATACATCATTCTTTATGATGGACTGGTATTCTCATGTCAGAGAATCCATCCATTCTTTCTTCTGAACAACTTATTCAAAGAAAGTAGGTTCCTTTTCTATGAGATCACACATCAAGTCCATATAGTTGGAGAATCAATTAGGTTTCTTTCTTTGTCTCATGGTTCCTTCCGAGGCACCATACTTCTCTACATATTGAATAAGTTATCTCTCCCAAGTTGTATTTCTCTTGTGAGAGATCATCATATTGGGAGGTTCTTGAGATTATATCATATCATGATCTTATGGAATCTCATCATAAGGTGTAACTGTAACTTCCTTCATAGGTTCTTCAACTTTGGGAGCTATAGGTTTTTCTTCATATACTTCTTCAAGATGGCATTTCCTTGATATTTTGAGTGCTACATCTTCATCAAAGGTTACATCTATGTTGGTATCAATATGATGGTAACCTATTATGTAAATTCATAAGGCCTTAGAGAGCTCACAATATCCAACAAATATTTCCTTCTTTCATGAAGTATCCAACTTAGTTCTCTTTTCTTTTGGAATGTGTACAAATACTAGACAACCAAATATTTTTAGATGGCCTACTTACAGCTTCTTTTTGATGAACATTCCTTTGGGGTTTTTGAATCCAAGTGCACTATGTGATAA
This sequence comes from Picea glauca, assembly GCA_000966675.3. NCBI lineage: Eukaryota > Viridiplantae > Streptophyta > Pinopsida > Pinales > Pinaceae > Picea > Picea glauca. The sequence goes on from JZKD02S1269885.1 coordinate 9,124, forward strand.
TATGTTCTGAACAAATACTCTTGTTCTTGTTACTTCATCCCATAAGTTCATTAGAAGATCTTGATCGTGAAGCATAGTCTTTACTGCTTCCATAATAGTTCTATTATTTCTTTTTCCTACAACATTTTTTCGATGATTATAGGGAGTTGTGAGATCCCTTTTAATCCTGACATATCTACAAAATCTTCCAAATTCATTTGAATTGTACTCTCCATTTCCTGACCTGAGTATCTTGATTTTCCTTTCGGAGAGGTTTTCTTCCAAGGCTTTGAATTCCTTTAACTTTCCAAGTACTTCAGCTTTTGAATTCAATAAATAAACCCAAGTATTATGAGAGTAATCAAAAATAAAGGATACATAGTATACATGCCCTCTTAGAGAGGTTGATGGAATTGGACCGCATACATCTGAGTGGAAAAGTTCCAATATTCCTTTCACTTTACTATCTCTCTTTGGAAAAGGATTCTTTATGTTCTTTCCTTGTGCACATCCCTTGCATACACCGTCATGATAAATATTTTATTCTGGTAAAATTGTAACTAACTTTCTTACATATGGTAAGGATTTGTAGTTGATGTGGTCTAGTCTTCTATGCCAAAGTTCACAATGACTTTTAGTAGAGTGATTCAAGGCTACATTTGAGTGACCTTTTAACTTGTACAACCCACCTTCTTCTATTCCAATAACAACTACATCTTCTATAGTTTTTCCTTTAGGCCAAATAATAACTTCACCATCTATAAATGCAACCCCTAACCCTTTCTTATATATAGATGAGATAGAAAGTAAGTTCTTTGTCAAACCTGGTCCATAAAGTACATCCTTCATTCTCATTGAAGTTCCTGAATCAATTCTGTAGGTGTATTATCCCATTCCTTTAATAGGGTACTAATAATCATCTCCAAGTGAAACTTTCTAGAGGAAGTCCTTTCTATAAGGCTAGAAAAAATGTCTTTCTGACCTTTCATGTTCTTAGAGGAACCACAATCTATGAGCCAAGTATCATCTCGAGGTGTAACAGATCCTAAGAGGGATGAAAACATAACATAATATTCAATATCTTCTTTAGTCAACTTGTTGGGTGAATCATCATCTTCAATTGCATGGGGATGACACATTTTTTTATTTCTCTTCTTGTATTCTTCCCTTCTGGTAGGAAAATTCTTAGCAATGTGTACCATCTTATCACAAAGATAAAAATCATAAGAGGAGAAATATTTTCCCTTTCTTTGACCCTTATGATAATTTTGGAATCTCTTTGGAGGGTGAGATTCTTTATGAAAGTGGGTCTCATTTTGAAACTGAGACTTTTTATTTCCTCCTTTAACATGAGCATCTAGGGATTGATCTTCATCTCTTAATAAGACAGATTCTCAATTGACTACTCTTGCTTCTTATTGAACACATTCTTCCCACAAACTTTCAAATTGGAGTTTCACTTTTCTTACACAAATAATTTGGATGAATACATCCCAAGGTATTGTGAGACCATTAAGATTTTTCATTATAAGTTCATATTCATCTAATTTGTCTCCAATTTCCTCTAATTATTCTTTGAATTGAGAAACCATAGAGAAACAATCTTGAACTATTTATCCTTTCTACATATTTGTATACTTGATTTGGGTTTTCAAGTTCATCTTGTGTTTAATGTTATTTCCTTCATACATTATAGTTAGGTAATCAAACATATCTTTTGGATAATTCCTAGAAGACACTTGAGGGATCAAGTGGTATTTAATGGAATCTACAATTATTCATTTAACACACATCTTGACCTGGAGGTAAGAAAATTAAAGTGATCATAAAATGAATATGAAATTACTAGGAGATGCACTAGGATGAAAACAGTTGGATGGAGTTGTCTGTTTCAAAAAATTCCAAGTTTTACCCCTTGAAACTTGACCTGCATAAATATGAACTAGTACTTCTCGTACTTGCCATCATTTCCTAGTTTTCTAGTTTTTCGGTACCATCCAAAACTAGGGTTTGAATTTTCAGAAAATCTGGCCACTCAAAAAGTTCTCTCAATCTTCCAAAATATGTGCTACGGCAAGGCACACTCCCAACCATATTTTTTGGTCAAACATTTATCTTCAATAAAAATCCCTAATTTCCTTGTATGACAACAATGGCATTTTTATATACCCAGTGAAAGGTGCTCTATTTATTCAAGCTCTGATATCATGTTAAATTTTTAATGTTGTTATTATATCTTTCCAAATTACATGATCATTCAATGCATTTCCAAAACAACAACATAAATAGAATCACTAAAAGAAACACAATCACAAGGAACTCAACATTTTATCCTGGGAAACCCTCATCGGGGAGAAAACCCAACAAAAAGTTCCTCAATAATAGATTGCCAATACAACGCCAAGACTAGTAACAAAATACCAAGAACAAACCAAGATTGAGAATGCACCTCCCTTCTCCTTCCTCATGCAACTAGAGCTACCTTCAAGATATGAGCACTATATTAGTGAGTGTGAGAGAGTGTAAGTGAGGTACTATCCTCACATATAAATACTAGTCGAGGAGGTGCTACGGTTATGTCTCTTCATATTGTAGGGATGACTTCTTCTAGAAGTGGTTAAAACCACTTTATAAACACTAGGGGTCGAATTTACAAATACCACCATATAAATATGGTTTGACCAATCCAAAAAAGGGGATTTTATCTTACATAAGACCTAACATGATCAATCAATAAAAGGGGATTTGACCTATAAGATAATAACACAATTAGAATATTCTTCAAAATTACAATATTTCAACACCTCTCCCTCTACAACTCTCTCTCCCTCCCTCTTTATATATTCCTCTTTCTCTCTCTTACCCCCCTCAATACCCCTCTCTCTCTCTCTTTCTCCCTCTCTCTCTCTCCCCTTTCACTCTCTCCCCCCCACCTCTCCACGTATCTCTCTCTTTCTTTCTCAATATATCTCCCTCCCTTCCTCCCTCTATCTATCTTTGTCCCTCTCTCTCTCTCTCCATCACCCTCTCTCCCCCTCCTCTCTCTCCCT
>JZKD02S1269929.1:12752-29081 GCA_000966675.3 Picea glauca
GGGCAACCTCCTTTTACCCCACTTAAATGTTCAAGTACAAGATGATTCAAAATGAAAATGTCTCCTTGGTATATATAGGAGACTATGAGGTATAATTACAACTTATGGCCTAAAGCCGACATAAATAAAATAACATTACTAATCTAAATTACAACTAATGGCCTAAAGCCGACATAAATAAAATGACATTACTAATCTAATATGCCCCAATTAATGGGTAATGGGCCAATATTAGGGCTTAACACGAGGGCTATAAAAAAAATCACCATTGGGTATAGATTTCCTTTACCCAGGATGGATGACTTGATGGATTGCTTGAGTGGGGAAATTTTTTTTTTTTAAATTGATTTGAAAAGAGGATATCATCAAATTAGAATGAGGGAAGGTGATGAATGGAAGAAAACATTAAAGACAAATGAAGGGATATATGAATGGCTTGTCATGTCATTTGGCTTGATGAATGCACCAAGTACTTTCATGAGACTGATGAATGAAGTCTTTCAAAGTATCATATAGATTGACGCCGCACGTGAATGAAGAAGTTAAGAAGCAAGTCCAAGATTTGATGGACAAGGGGTTGATTAGAGAAAGCTTGAGTCCATGCGTTGTACCAACAGTGTTAAGTCCAAAGAAGGATGGTGGATGGAGAATGTGCACAGACTCGTGGCCTATAAAAAAAATCACCATCGGGTATAGATTTCCTTTACCCGGGATGGATGACTTGATGGATTGCTTGAGTCGGGAAAAGTTTTTTTTAAAAATTGATTTGAAAAGAGGATATCATCAAATTAGAATGAGGGAAGGTGATGAATGGAAGAAAACATTAAAGACAAATGAAGGGCTGTATGAATGGCTTTTCATGCCATTTGGCTTGACGAATGCACCAAGTACTTTCATGAGACTGATGAACGAAGTCTTTCAAAATTTCATTGGGAAGTTTGTAATTGTGTATCTTGATGATATACCGATCTTCAGTAAGACTGAAGAAGAACATTTGAGACATTTAATTCTAGTGATGAGGAGGTTGCAACAAGATAAGTTGCTGATAAATCTGAAGAAGTCATCTTTCATGAAGACAGATTTCATTTATTTGGGTTTTGTGATCTCTTCGAATGAGTTGAAGATGGATCCAAAGAAGGTAAAAGCAATAAAATAATGTTCATCGCCAAGGAATATCTTTGAAGTCAGAAGCTTCATTGGACTAAGCATTTTTTATAGGAATTTCATTAGAAATTTTAGTGGGATTTCTGCACCAATGATGGACACAGTCAAGAAAAGACATAAATATTTTCATTGGACAAAGGAAGCAGAGAAAAGTTTCAAGTTGTTGAAAGAGAAGATAACTGAACATCCAGTTTCGTCTGCCAGATTTCAACAAGACATTTCAAGTGAGATGTGACGCAAGGGGAATTGTGATTGGAACAGTCTTAAGTCAAGACAATAGACCAGTTGCATACTTCAGTGAGAAACTGAATGAGGCCAAAATAAATTAGTCCACTTATGATAAAGATTTTTATGCAGTCATACATGCGATGAAGAAATGGAGGCACTACTTGGTTCCAGAAGAGTTCGTTTTGTATAGCGACAATCAAGCCTTACAGTTTATAACCAGACATGAGAAACTAAACTAGAAACATGCAAAATGGGTTGAATTTATGCATAACTTTACTTTTGTTATAAAGCACATTTATGAAAATGCTAACAAGGTTGTTGATGCATTGAGCAGGAAATGTTTGATTCTGCAGGAGTTTCGAGTGAGTACCTAAGGTTTTGATAGCCTTAAGTAAATGTACAGAGATGATTCAGATTTCAAGGATGCTTATGAAGCATGTGAGAATCCTGTTTTGAGAGACATAAGCTAATGGATTGAATATTTAATTCAGGATGGGCTGCTATTCTAAGGAAATCAGTTGTGTATCTCGAAAAGTTCCATGAGAGAAAACCTTTTGAAGGAAAAACATAGTGGGGGATTGGTTGGACATTTCAGCCATGACAAAACATTTGCGCAACTGAACAGTTTGTATTATTAGCCAGAAATGAGGATAGATGTCAGGAAATTTGTCAACAGATGTAGAATCTGCAGCATGAAAAGGGAAAAAGATAGAATATTCGGTTGTATCAACCATTGCCAATACTAGAGAGGCCGTGGGATGCAGTAATCATGGATTTTGTGTTGGGACTGCCAAGGACACGGAGGGGTTGTGATTCCATATTTGTGGTAGTTGATAAATTTTCCAAAATGGCACATTTCATTCCATGTCAGAAAACCAGTGATGCAACACTCATTGCAAATCTGTTTTTCAAAGAAGTTGTTCAACTTCATGGTTTACCTAGGAGTATTGTTTCAGACAGAGATACCAAATTTGTTGGCCATTTCTGGAGGACACTATGGAAGAAGCTGGGGATGAATTTATCTTTTAGCTCAGCACATCACCCTCATATGGATGGATAGACTGAGGTAGTAAATCGAATCTTGGGGGACTTATTGAGGATTTTAGTAGTTGAACATCATAGTCAGTGGGATCAGATTCCGTCGCAAGAAGAATTTGCATATAATGAGCCACCTAATAGGAGTACATGAAAAATCCCATTTCATATAATGTATGGGATGCAACCGAGAGGAGTATGTGAGTTGAGAGACTTAGAGCAGAGTGAGTTCAAGAGTGCTGGAGTGGAATATTTTGTAGCGGAAATGCAGGATCTCCATAGTAAGATTAAAGAGCGATTACAGAGTTCCAACCAGGAATACAAGCGCAAAATAGATCAACACAGGAGAGAGGTTCAATTTGAAGTGAGATATTTAGTTTTGGCACATCTCAGAAAAGAAAGGTTCCCAAGGGGAACATATAATAAGTTGAAGATGAAGAAGATAGGGCCGTGTAAAATTTTAAGGAAGTTTGAGGAAAATGATTATGAGATAAAATTGCCAGATGATGTGGGCATATCACCCATATTCAACATAGCAGATATGTATCCTTACAGAGAAGATGAAGCGAGAGGAGCAGAGAATCAGAAGGAAATTTAGTGGGTCAAACAAATGCATGTAGCTGAAAATCCACAGATGGAAAAGATCATTGACCAGAGAGTTGGTAAGAAGACCTGACGAAAGACATATTTTGAATACTTGGTAAAGTGGAAAGGACACCCGATTGAAGATGTCAGTTCGAAAAGTGAAGCAAATATCCAGAAACATGGAAAAATGGTGCAAGAGCTCATGGAAAGGAGTCCATGAATTTTTCAGCCAGAGGAGTATGATGCAGGAGCATCGCCAACAAGTGCGAGTGGAGGACAGCTAGATATGCACCAACACGGATTTTGAAGACATTTTGAATTATAAAAGAAAGCACATTAATGTGATAGCTGGAAGGATGTAATTGCCTTTAAATGTTTTGAGGATTGTAATACAGATGTTGAGCATCCGCTCTTATCTGTCGGTTGTGGACATTTATTGTAATAAATGTAAAGTAGTTGTAGTCTTTAATTCGATATGATAGCTTAGATTTGTAGGAGGGAAAACTTAAGAAGACTCCCTCATATGTATTGGGGGATTATTATTCTGATTGTAATTAAGCTGTAGAGTAAGAGAGCATAGGAGGGTAGAGAAGACCAAATATTTTAGAGGTTGTATGAGCAGATAGTTGTTGTCGGTGTAGACCATGTACAAAAGAACTTGAATTAATACAAGAATTCTTTTATCCAGTTGTCTGGTGTATTATGGTTGTTGTATGCATCTATTAAATGGTATGTTTGCAGCATTTTATGTTCTGTGTTGTGCATTTGTTTCAATGCCACATGTGTATGATTTCATGTTGAATGTATGAGGTATGTGAGGAGAGTATGAGTTTCAATTGTTTCTCTTCCTGAGAATTACTGCAAGGAGTGCAGTGAAAGTCTGGAAGGAGTGTGTCGACGATTTTTGAGTTTTACCCTAGAAAAGCTCAGGAGAGATACCATTGATCTTATATTTGCATAAGTGCAGGTATAGCACAGAGCCATGCAAGTTCTGCATAGGATGAAGATAGTCTTATACTTTACCAACCCAAGTGAGTGGTTGAAGAGATTCTATTGCAAAGAGTGCATAGAGTTGGAGTTATTGAATAACCAGAGGTTATTGTGGAAGCTGGAAGGAGTGCATGAAGGATTCCTTAGAATACTTGCGTTTGCAAGGAGGATCAAGCTCAGGAAGGATAGAGACTTGGAGAAGTCCAGAGAAAATACGAGGTTTGAATTCACCTCATGGAAACCAAGCTCGGGATATTTGACGCCGAGTAATTTGGCGAGGAGTTCACAAGAACCACGATGGATGATTGGAATTCTTGAAGGGAGAAATATCAATTTTCGTGGGTCGTTGGATCTAGTATATATGCAGGGAAGATAAGGGAAAGAGACTTTCAACACTTGCAAACTTAGGAGAGATAGTAGCTGTTAGATCTAAAGGAGTGATATTCATTGATTGGGCACTCTAGAATATCGAAATTTTGGGAGTTGAGAGTGTGGAGGAATCTGCTTTCAGAAGTCGCGAGTAGTGAAATTTTGATTCACGAGGAAGGAACCTAGAGCATCGGATCATGGGAAATGAGGAGCTTTGATTTTTCATTGTGGTCATCACAAGTTCACATTTTGGAAGAAGGGGAGAGAACCACTTCGAAAACCCCCAATACATGAAATCTCGACGCACTCGGGAGCTAGGCCCCAGGTCGCAGCTGGAGGTAACATCAGGAGGAATTTAAGGGAGGAGCTAGGAATTGTTAGCCCTATTTTGGAGTTTCGGGAATCAGAGGAGTCGGGGTGACTCGTAATAGAAGTCCCGAAATCATGAAGTGTGAAATGCCTTTTGGTAAGGCGTGTGGTCACCGCCGGTGGTCGTGTGAGGGAGAAATTGCGCTTGGTATTTGTTCGCGTGGGTGAGGTTCATAAAATGATAACTGTGGTTTATATGTATTGAAGGTTCCAACATGGAACAAGGAGTCACTTCAGCTTAGAGGAGTTGAAGATCTGTAGGCCGGGAGTTCAACAGACCCTACTGAGGTGGGGCTTTGTGTTAGTGTGCAATCTTCGAGAATCCTTCAATAAATCTCCTATAGTATCCTGCAAGGCCCATGAATGATCTAACCTCTGTCACATTCTTTGGCACTGACCATCCTCTAATGGATTCTATCTTCTCAGGATCCACTGCTATGCCTTCCTCTGAAATGATATGCCCCAAATAATGAATTTGCTTCTAATAAAATGAACACTCACTCAATTTTTCATACAATTGATGCTCCCTTAATACTTGTAAGACCATCCTCAAGTGTTGTTCATTCTCTTCCTCTTATTTAGCATATATAATATTGTCATCTAAGAATACAATGACAAATGTATCTAAGCATTCTCTGAAAAATACTATTCATTAAACACATGAAGACAACTGGTGCATTTGATAACCCAAATGGAACCACTGTGAACTCATAATGACCATACCTTGTTCTGAAAGTAGTCTTGCTGATGTATTCTTCTTTAATTCTTACTTGATCATAACTGGACCTAAGTTTAATCTTGGAGAATAATTTTTCATCTTTTAGCTGATCAAATAGGTCATCGATCCTTGGAAAAGGATACTTACTCTTCACATTTACTTTGTTCAACTGCCTAAAGTCAATGCAAAGTCTCAATGTTCCATCCTTTTTCTTCACAAATAAAACTGAGGCACCCGAAGGTGACACACTTAGTCATATATACTCCTTCTTTAGAATCTCTTCAAGTTGCATTTGCAACTCCTTCAATTCTAGTGTACTCATCCTGTAAGGGGTCTTGGATACTGGAGATGCTCCAGGCATAAGATTTATGGAGAAATCAATGTCTCTTTTAGGGGGTAATCTTGGTATTTCCTTAAACACATCTTCAAACTCTTTTAGGACTTCATAATATTCAATATTTGACACCTTATCTTTAGGTGTCTCTTCCATATGTGCTGCAAATATTTGACACTCTTTTCTATAACATTTCTTCAGCTACAATGCTGAAATTTCTCTAATGGTTACTACCCTTGGAATTCCCTGCATTGTCCTTAGTTTCCCTTTCTCATCCAAGCAATTAAATGCCTTTTTATGACAGTCTAGAATAGCATGATGTTGGTCCAACCAATTCATCCCAATCAGACAGTCATAAGAACCTAAAGGAAGGATGTTCAAATCTGCCCCGGTGTTCAGTCCATTCATGTTCATAAGACATGACTTAACCATCTCATTAACTTTTCTTTTGCCTTCGTTAGCCAACTACACCAACCAATATTTTCCATGCTTTCTTCTTGGAAAATGAAAAATTTCCACCATCTTAGGATCTATATATCTATGAATAGCTCCTGAATCAATTAAAATAGAAATGGTTTGGTTGTTGATCATACTTTCCACTTCAATCATATGTGACTGATACTCTTCTTGCTTGTTCTCTAGAGCTGCATAACTCCTTGGTACATTTCTTCCCATGCCTTCCATTGTTTCAACAGTTGTTGTACATTGTGAAAAGTCCTCACTTTTTTACCTCTGTAAGGACAATCTCTATACATATGATCTCCTTTACAACCCCAATATTGAATAGGTGGTCGTCTTGGCCTTTGCCCCCCTGTCTTAATCATTCTGGATTCTCTATAAGTTGGTTATCCCTGAGGATTATTTCTGAAGAATGGTGGCTTAGTTCCCTTCTTCCTCTGATACATCTTGAATTTATTTTTGTCTTCCCAAGATTTTTGGAAAGTTGGCCTTGATTTTTGTTGATCATGTAGGCATTTAGCTCGACTTATGATCTCTTCCAATGTTTTGGGATCATCATATTGTATTTTTTCACTGATGAATGATGATAATCCACTCAAATAAATATGAATCTTGACTGTCTCATCCTTGATGAATGAAACATACTTCAACAGTTCTAAAAACCTTCTTTCATATTCATATATGGTCATACTCCCAAGTTTGATTTCAAGGAACTCTTTCATTTTCTTTTCATAGTATCTCTTAGTCAAGTATTTCTTTTCGAAATACTTCTTGAATTCCCTCGAAGTAACATTTTTCTCTTTAATGTGTTGCACCTGCACAAGCTGATCCCACCACATGGATTCCTTTCCCTTGAGTTGATAGATGGAAATTCTTCCTTCTGCATGAGAAGAATAATTATGCAATTGAAAATACTTTCTCATGCCCAACAACCATGTCTTTGCATCTTCATCTTTCTTGTGGTGACCATCAAATGCATGAGGTTTGATTTTGTTCATTTATCCTCGTAGCTCATCCACCCCAGACCTCTTATTCTTTCTGATAGGGGATGTACTCGATATGATATGTGCTCTCTTAATGTAATGCCTTGGGGAGTGATGGTGATGTCTTCTAACACTTCTTGTTCTTCTTTTCTCATCAGGAGAACCATGACTTCCTAATTTGCTTGAGCCACTCTCCTTATCCAATTTATTTTCTTTTCTGTTCAAGCTATGCATTAACTTCATGTTGAAGTCCTCCTACTTATCCTTGTCTCTCATAATCCTTCCATTATCAATTTTATGGATTTGGACATCCTTCTGCAAATTTTTAATGGTCTCTACCATATTCATGTTTTCATCCTTTCATTCTCCATGTCCATTGGAGTTTGTTCCTTCAATGCCCATATGGACATCCATCCCTCTTATATCATCTTCTTGGATGTAATCCCCCTGTTCATATTCCATTCCTTTGAACTATGTGTTGATCTTGATCTGATTTAGTTGTTGTTAACTCTGCAAAATGTGCAGCCAACAAGACTTTGTCAGGCTAACTATTTCAACAATTTCATGAAAATATGAACCATTCTGGTTCAATAATGCATCCGAATTCTTCCTTCTAATTTTCTAAAAATTGAATGCACAGATCAATTTTCTAGGTGAATAATTATATTCTATTGTCCAAGACCTTTCCAACACCTACTTCAATGCTCAATTCTCAGTCTTGAGTAGAAAGTTATGGTTATTTGAAAATTGTCGATTAGTTTTTTTCTGTTCACTCTTCAACCTTGTGCAATTCTATGTTGTAATTATGCATTTTTGCACCTCATCCATTGGTGTTTTAGTATTATCTCAATTGGATTTATTCATATACACATTTTGGATAGTCTGTCCAAGTTTCACCTCTTTCTGGGTTCTGGGATGGTAGTTACAGCCTGCTAAAGTTCTAAGCCAATTAGTGTTTTTGGTCTGGAATTCTATAGGTATCTTATTTGCCATATTAAACATTTTTAACATGCCCATAATTTTAATTCAGCTCTAGGAATATTTTCTATGGTTCAATATATTTCCATAGACTACTCCTGTGGCTCAAACTGATTCCAGAGCAGAAAGTTATGGCCCTTCGAAGTTAGTTGGGTCTTAAGTTTTACCCTCCACTATTTGTCCTGTAACTTCCTCATAAAAGCTTCATTTGACAAACAATTTACACCATTAGAAATATATCTTCGGGATTTTTTATTTGAGATGCAGAGAAAAAGTGTCATTGGTACACTCTATTCTCGGGGTTTTTGAGTAGCAAAAACCACGGTTTACGGCCTCAAAAACGCGCTGCAAAAATATGATCTTCAAACAATATAAAATGTAGTAGAAATTCATTGGTTTTCTGCTGTTGTAGAACATGCAAACAACTTTACGTGCACAAATTTGAACCTGTACACCCATATTTAGCATGCACGGCAACACCATAAGGTAGTGCATGCTCCGCGCACCTATAAACAATGTGGATCACTTATTTGTCACTCTAATAATTTGTGCACACTACTTTTGTGTTGCACGCCAATATCTACCGCGCACAATTTTGGCTCATGCACTAATACCTGTTGCACGCAATTTTTGTGTTGTGTGCTAATATTCCATGTGCATTGCACTCTATGCACTACACCATGCCAAATTTTAGTACTCCCCCACCATGCACTAGTACTCTGCGTTCACCATTAATTAAATTGTCACATGACAACATATACCCACATTGCGTGTGCACCAACAAAATTCCTCTGCGCTTTGTCAATACTACGCACACCATGCATGTCATTATTATATGTGCACACACTGCACGCGCCACTCAATATGCACCGTGCAATGCTAAATTTAGTGTGCACTCCCGCGCATTACAATTATGTGCCACGCAACACCAAATTTAAGTGCGCACACCCGCACGGCAATATTTTCTGCGCATTGCCACTCTACACCATGCAATGCCAAATTTAAGTGCGCAGAACCTTGCACCAATTTTTTCACGCATTACCACTCTACACTGCGCAATGCCAAATTTAAGTGCGCACACCAATATTTTCGACGCATTACCACTTTACACCATGCAATGCCAAATTTTAGCACACTTAGCCACGCACCCTTATTTTCCACACATCAAAATCTTTTCACTGTGCATCCTACATTTTTAGTGTGCACACCTGCACACATTCATTTTTATGCGCATCAATTCCTCATAAATTCCGCTGTAGAAATTGGGGCTTTAGCCAAACTTTTTTTTTTTCCAATTTTCACCATAGACATTCTGCAACTATGAAATTTGTTCAATTTCACCCCGATAACACCAATTCAACCTCTGCAACAAAAAATCGTTGCCGGTTGACATTCCTGGAACAATTTTTTCCCAAACTCAATTCACGAATTGAGAATTGTAATCCACTAATATCACTCCATCTATCATGGCTTCCCCATAACTTCAAATTCGACCAATTCCAGGTCTTAATTTGCTAGAAAAGATATTAAATTAAGAATATCTCACCACTTGGCCAAATTTCTCAATTTTCCCATGGATGTAACAACAGAAATTGGGGCTTTTGTCCAATTCCACGCAATTGCTTCTAAGTTTTATCATGGATTCTCTGTAACTTGAAATTTGGCCACTTCGAAATCAATTCTCCGTGAAATTTCACTTCCAATCGACTTGCTCGGCCCATCTAAGCTTAGTGTTGAAAACTGGAGCTCTGATACCATATTCTAACATCCCCAACTACATCCAATTGGGCTATGCCACATAAAAAAAATTGAACTGTATGCAAATTAAAACATATACACATAGAAACTCTTGCGGAACTTTATATATAAAATTTAAAACGAACAAATACATTCTGTAAATGCACAGATTCATACGAAAATAATAATAAACATATACATGCAGCATAGACAGGAAATACCCATAAATATAAACACAATTATAAACCACACACAGGAAAAACCCATAAAAATAAACACATAAATAATAATGCAACATATAAATTAACACACAATTGACACTTGTCTTGGTAAGAATATCACCAATTGCATGCAGACCTTCCACAAACCTCCCAGCCTTAGACCATGTTGCTCATCACTCTCAGTAGTGGGTCACCCCTGAGCTGGGACTAAACTCCACCCAGGTAAAGGGATTCCTAACGAGGATGATGTATCATAGACAACAAGAAAGACTTTGTCACAGGTGCCAACTCAATCTAACAACCTACAGTCCCTCATTCTCCACATTCATGTCACACCACAGGAAGTGTGCCCCTTCTCTTCTCAATAGTCCTTTGGCTGCCCCACTTCCTTTCCGAGCTTCAAACACAGGTCGAACATGAAGTCTTAGAGGCCTATAGTTGTAGTTTGGCACCTTTGAGAGTCAATTCCCAACAATTCTCCCACATAGAGAGATTTTTTCATGGGCCTGACAACCCGCCTCTTTAGTCTAGATCCCAAGCTAACCAGGTATAGGTACAGATACAAGTATGGGTATGGGTACGGGTACGGGTACATGTATGGAAACAGGTACATGAAGGCACCGAGGACAACTGAATGAGTGAGTGAATGATAATGGAATGAATGGGAAAATGAAATAAGTCCAAACTATATGTATGCATGTCCCCAACTTGACACTTGTCATGTTGAGAGCTACTTTGGCCCACTTGTCCCCATCCTTAGAACTTAGGATAAAATAATTATCCATACTTTATACTTTAAGGAATATTAATATAATATTATTTTTGGCTTAAGCTCCCTAGATTATCCTTTTTCCTTAACTTTTATCCCCCCCTTTCCCTAACTAGTGGAGTTTAGTCCCCCATACTCTATTATCATGGTCGATCTACACACAACGATGTATTTTATATTAATGATATGCATAGTTACGTAAATAGGCTCATTGGCCTTTAGCATCTAGGATCTCTAGCCTAATTCCACACATAAGCCTCCTAGCTTATAATAACTGGCTCACCAGCCTATAAAACACAACATATACACAAAGGCTCCCTGGCGTCAAAATTTCACACACTTAATTTTGTTGCGCGTGATATCTTGGAATGTGCACACTTCATCATTTTAGTGCGCATTACATGTGCACACTATGCCATTGAAGCTACATACAAAAATGATATCAAACAACTCACCATCTTAAGTACATTTTCATTTACATTTATAGTTGGGGTTCGACCTAGGGGTATTACAATAGAGGATAGTGAAAAGGGAGTATATGTCCCTAGGGGATGTGTAGACTAAGAGGGAGTCAAGTTTCAGGAGGAACATGCGATCTCAGAGTGAGCCTAATGTCAGGGAGAGTCAATTGGCTTAGAGGGAGAGATGATAAACCAAAGGGAGTTCCTCCTCAAGTTTATCTAGGAGAGAGACATCTTCTAGGATTGACAGATGGGTGTCATGGGTTGAGGAGGAAATATAGGAGCTTTAGAGGCAAGAGGATTCTAGGGCATGTGAGACCTCCATGGAGAATACATTTGACCCAGTAGGATTTTCTACAATGAAAAAGGAGGCAATTAGTTAGGAGGACTTGGGAGTGGTATTTTATTCTATCATATAGGGAGCAAACAGTGAGGTATATTACATAGTAGGATTTTCCTCAGTGACTAAGGATGCAACCATTCAAACAACGTTTGTCTCAGTGACTGAGGATGTGGCCTGTTTGACAAACCGAACTACGTGATGTTCTCCAGTCACTGTGGATGCAATCATTCAGATAGAATGGATAGTTGTATGTGTTCTAGTGACCAAGGATGTAGCCAATTAGATATAATTGAAAACAAAACTTATTGTGACAGTATTCTAGGACCCATTTTCCATGGCGACAGAGGGAGTATGTTTGAATTATTGGGTTGACCCAGGTTCTACCTTAGGTTTCCAACAAAACCCTGCAAACAATCGACCCTTCTAGATACCAGAAGGAAACACTACACATAGGGTGCACAATGAAGTCTCACCCAAGATGTCTTATGGGTGACAGCAAGACCCAAATGTCTGCAATCGTGGAAGGGATGGTTCTCATGGGGATGCCATACATATCTTTCTAATTAAACATATCAGATATACCATTCTATAACCATATTCATTCATTAACATTCATTCTGTAATAAATATCATAACTATTCTAGTGTGCATTGTATTTAATAACGAACAGAGTCATTCATTAATTATAATCCATTACAAGACATAAAATAAACATTCCACACAATGACATAATATTTTACCATGGTTCACCGCCCCTGGGCTACGTCCACAAAGATCTGGAATTCATTTCTCTTTTATTCATATTCATCAAATCATTTTGTTACACGCATTACATCATATGTGTATATGAGATGCACATGTATATGTGATCCTGACCAGTGTCACACTAAGCTCCACAGCTTGTGATCTGAACCTCAATTACAATCCATAACTCTGTCTCCAAAACTCACTGAGTATTAGCTTCACATCTCTCAACCAAAACTAATGACTCAAAACTCACCCAAGACTTGATACCAAAATAGCGATATGCTCAGATCTCACAATTCATATTTATACTAAAAAAATGGGTAAAAACTTGTTACATCAATGACCAAAACCCTAAACCTAAGTGGATTAGGCTTTTCCAAATTTTAACTTCCTGTGCACAATTGTTCCATGTTCTTCTTCTTTCCTTTGACTCTTCTTCTTCCTCATGTTGCTTTTCCTTTTTCTTTGGTGCGTGCTCCTTTTATGGTCCCTTTCACAATTGCTTCATTAATTTCTATGCATTTCCCAAAATATCTTGTGCCAACATGCCCCCGACAATTACATGTTGCTTGTATCAAGCCACTTAGGAAGTTTTTGCATCCTGCAATGACTTCTCTAGTGCATGGAATTCTCCTAAAATATATTTAGCTCGAGTGTTTTCCTGTTTTCTCTTCTCTGCTACAAAATCCATATTATGTGTGGTGATATGCTCCCTTAGAACATCTTTAGTCTCCAAGATAATTTTTCAAATATGTTCCTTTGCTCCATCAATCTCATTCAACATTTGTTCTTCCCCTTCTTGTTGTGGCTCCAATATGGCCTTCCTGGACTACTTCTCTGCATGTATTCTCTTCAATTATGCCTACAAGTTCATCATCTCTTGTGCACTCTTCAGCCTATCTAATATTTTCATCACTTTCTGCCTTTGCTTGAGTTCCTGCACTGCACTATTTTCTCCTTCCTCTTTCTTGTCTAGCTCCCGTAGTTTTTCATCCTCCTACAGGCCCATCCATAACTGTGCACTTCTATCATATAACTCTGTGATTTCCTAAATGCTCTATGTAATACTCTCCTTATGTCCATAAGTGAGTCTGCACTTTTGTCAAGGAGGATTGGTAATCTCATCTAGGAAAGTTTGCAAGGGGGTGAATCTAGCCTAGGAGAAAGGAGGTGGCAAAGAGATGAGTGTATTAGGTTTACGCACAAGTTTTTTGAGTCCATAAATAGTTTTCATATGGGTGAAGGAGTATACATGCGGGTTGCAGAACGATGAATCACATATAGGGTATACACAATTTGTAGGAGAGAAAACTGCATATGTTTGCGAGTTTCCAGTAAGGTGAATCATGTATATGGTTTTATGGGAAGGTACATATCCGTATAGGATGACAAATGACATCATGAGGCTGTACAAGTGGTCTACAAAAAATTTGTGAGCATAGTATATTTCCCTAATATAGTTGAGGTATGGTTTTCTATTTTGTATTTGAAGGACAAGGTTGTCCTCATATTCTCTTGTTTTGGAAGGACAATGATGTCCTTATATTTGGTGATATTGTACTGGTTGAGAGGATTGGATTTGTCCTTAGATTTGAAGGATTGGATATTTATAGAAAAAATTTATTGTGTCTCTTGTATATTCATGATTCATCTTCGATCTTGTTGTTTCTTATGCATATGTTTTCAGCCAATAATTTTAGTGTAAAGTTGTTCATTGATAGTTATATCACTAGGAAAAAAAATTCATATCTAAAATTAGTCACATAGAGTTGCATGTGAAAATTGATAGTAACAAAAATATAATCATGAATGGACATAGTGATTAATCAACTATCATCCTTTCATATTGGCTGGTGAGAAGATCCTATGTAACGGGGGAACCATCCACACACTAAGTAGTTGATCACGTGAAGGGTGAAGTGTCAAAGTATAAAGGATGAAAACCAAAAGGGATATATTTATGTAGCCAGGTGCAACAAACATTCAAATAAATCTCAATAGCTTACATTCATCCCCTATCAGAATAAAATGCCACCACTTTCCCCATCCACCAATCGCTAACCATGCACTAAATAAATTGAGAAGGAATGGAAAGGAAATTTTGACCAGACTAGGGGACATGCAAATATATTTTTCGGGGCTATGGATGCTCGTTGGTAGTGAAGCAAGGTCTGTGATTCTATGGTGACTCCATTGGGGCTATGGATTCCCACGGGAAATGGAGCAACACATGCAAAATATCTATATATAAAGCTGGTGAAAATTATTTATTTATCCCAAACCTATATTAGCCTCTTGATGGAGATACCAACTCGAATCGTAGACCCAATTTAAAGAAATAAATCTCATCATAACTCATCCTCTATGTACAACAAACTAGCTCCACTAGAAAATACATAAGCATCACCAATGATCCCACCATGATGGAATATTTCAAGTAACTGTTGTGCATTATTTCCATAATTTTTTAACATGACCATCTACATTTTCTACTTATTTGTTAGGAAAGACTAGAAAATATTTTGGCTTCACCCACTGTGTCGTAATTTGTTGCACACATACAACAACCTCCCAATTTTATTTTCTTACCGTCTATCTAAGAAAAAAAATTGGGCTCCCCTCCAAATATTCCTACTAGAACCCTCTCTCTCTTTCTCTCTTTGTCTCTCTCTCTCTCTCTCTCGTGTGAATCAATAAGCCTAAGTTTTCCTCTTGTTGTCCTCACTTTACCTTTTTTAGTTTCTCTTTAGATCTCTTCAACCCATTGATTCACACTTCAACAAGTTACCTCTTCTTGCATCGATACATAGCGTACCGGCGAACACATCCTTTCTTCCACTTACACATTGGTGTGCCAATGATTTCTTCGTTGACACATAGACCACCTTCCTCTAAACTTGGCCGATGCGCTGGTGCACTTTCACTAAAATTAACCGAATCATGTCCTTATCATCAATGAAGTTCGTGTGATCAACGTCAACACACCGATAATATTCATGCGATTTTTTTCATCATGCACATGCCTTTCACGAACTGACTTCCTTCCACCTTCACCAATACGTTGCATGTCGATAACGCTCCTCCCTTTCGCTTCAATACACTACATATCTATGAGGTTCATATTTGTTACACATTATTTTCGTCATCCCTATGACCGTTAATGATGTAAACCTGTCTGTAGTCTTCAGAGGGGTTAGTGGCCTAAGTTCCTGAAGAAAGAAGGGAGAAGAACTTTTTCTGAGAAAAGAAGTTGCATTTTCCTTTGTAAAAACCCTATTAAAGAGGATGTTCACAGGTTGCTATATAGGTAGGGTGCGAGAATGCTTGATTCTCACAGGCTACACAATAGTTGGGTTGTGAGAGGTTTGTAGGTTTCTCTATAAGCAGGGTGTGAGAATGCTCATATGTGGGAAAAATGAGCATCTTCTTGATGCTTCAAAAGGAGAAACTTCCATGGTGAGGTGGCATCCGAATGGTTTGGATCTTACTCTCTTTCATGATTTAGTGGGATCATCCTAACCTCCTCACCTTATCCTCTTCAAATTATAAAAGGAGAGGAGCTCTCATGGAGAAGGGCTAAGTTGGATTTGGCTTGGAATTATTAGCTTGGTTGGAGTGTCTTTGAGTTTGCCTTTGTCAAGATAGATTGTGAATATTATCAGATCCGTGCTCTCAGAATTCTTGGAATGGAAGTGTGTGGGGAACGAAGGACAGTTGGAAGGGTTCTTACGACATCAAGGCCACAGTTGTAATCTCTCTTTCACATTTAATATGATACAATAATATGATTCTTTCCTATAAAGCTTGTTGTGTTTTATTGTATGATTCCTTGATCACAT
>JZKD02S1269929.1:39489-69452 GCA_000966675.3 Picea glauca
ATAAATTAAATCAACACAAATAAGAGCACACCACTCAAATAAAACTTAATAAATCTAAAAAGAAAATAATGTACTTGAACTCCACATGTTATCGATACCTTTTTGTCACCAAGTTTTCTTTCCACATGACATAGATTTTCCATGAAAAACACACTTACATAAAGAAAACAAACTGGTCCAACATGATGAGGTGTCATGAAGACTCACAAAAGTGGTTGTACCTTTCATCTTACCTTCTTCACTCCTCCTAGTCTTAAATGCGTAGATAAACAAAAAACATTTTTATAGTTTTTGTATTTTTAGTCAAAACTAAAAGATTTGAAAACAAATTCCTTTAGTGCCTCCTCGACAATGGTGCCAAAAATGTTGGCCTAATTTATTTGCATAAATAGGATGCTCATTATGCCAATCCAAGGTTCCTAAACTTACGAGACAAAATCATTGTATGTGAGGGAATTATCTTTGAAACTTGTTCTACAAACTAAGAAGAAAATACAAACTTGAAGATTATCATCAACTACTCTATAAAATCTAGGAAGTGAAATCTAATCTAATCTTTAAAAATTCAAATGAAATCTAATTATTTAAACCTTGTATTGTCACAGTTCCAATGGTAGAAAATCAGGTTGTGTAGTGAAATGTGCCACTAAAGTGTTCTCTTCACAAAATTACTCTATCAACAAGTGAGAATGAGGGTTTGAAAGAAGGATCTAACATACATGCAAAATGAAGGTAACTAGAAAGTAATCACTCCAACAAGAAATTAAATAATCTTTTCAACCTTGAATAAACAAGCTTACATAGGTAAAATATCATATTATGAGATGAAAGATGCCTTTAGAAAGGTTCACACAACGGTTCTCTTTTCACTTATGTAGGTTATTGAATAAGGAGGAAATTTTATACATACATACTTGAATGGAAAATTGGTTTAAAGAAAGAAAGAATAATTAATTCAAGTTTGAATTGGTTGATTAAGCATGCATCAGGGTCCCTACTAGTAGAAAATATGGTTGTAGAGGATTTTGCTCACTCTCTCGGGTGGCTCAAGGAATTGAAACAATACTCCGTTAGACTGCTCAATCTTTTACTTAATCTTGCAATAATAAACTTGTCTCTCAAAATCAATAGCTATTCTATGGAAAGAAAACTTAATTTGTTCATGAACACTACAACATTTAAACGAGTATAAATAAGTAACAAGGCTATAACTTAATTCAAGAATTTATGAACTTAGGAAAATACAAATACAATAGATTTATGATGAATGAAAACATAGCTTTATTTACACATTAAAGTTTGAACATGAAAGGAAAACAAATTAGAGATACATATACCAACACTTTTGCTACAACAATCCATAGTTATGCACAATGAAGAAAAGAGTGCACATGCTTAGACAATGGGGACCCTCCACACCTTATATTACACACTAGAAGAATACCAGTGAAAGAAACTCAAAGAGACCACATATATTATTGAAAATGAAGCTTGAAACATTGAATAAGTTTCTGAGCAAGATTATAATCAAATTACAAAGTTTTAAATATAAATATGTCCTCCAAGATTCACTAGCTTGCCATTTATACATGAAAACAAAACCAACTGCTGATAAATCTCATCTTGGATAACCAAATGTTAATCTGAGCATCCTTCTAGATGGGATTTGACCTACACAATAGAAAAAATCATAGAAAAATCGTGAGCATGCAAATATGGGTTTTACATTTTTAGAAAAATCTCCAAGTCTCCCAAATCACAGATTTTCTAGATATATGCCAATGCGTCGCCTAATTGGATATGTTCTGCACAAAACCCATGTCCCATAATTTTCAAATGTGTCTTCATTAGTCCATAAAACTTGTCTAAAGATTGTTGCCTCATTTTTATGCTATAAAAATTATTCTAGAGTGGTTGAGTTGACCATGCGTTAATTGGGCCTGGGATTTTTTCACCAAAACAATAGGAAACTAACCATACCATGAACATGGGGAACAATTTCCTTGTCCCCAATTTTTCCCAAATAACCTGCAACCATGCTAACCATGGAGCGATTACAAGAACCTAATTGTTCTGGTAATGTTTGGTAAAATACTCAAAAATTTAATATTTTGACTTGTTAAATAAAAATTAAAAATAAAACCATAAGTTACCTTTTAATCCTTTATAGGCCTTTATTAAGAGGAATTGGATGCGGAAAATACCAAAAATAGAGGGAAATGGGTTTAGCAATAGGTAGATATGGTGATTTTTATACGAAAAAATATGGTACCAACAATGTGTTTCGACCATCCATTCCTTTCATAGCCTCACACATTAGGGGGCATATATTATAGCCTTAATTTCCACCCTACATGCTAGAAGGGAGTTCACAAGAAGATGAAAGAAAAAATTCATGTTTTTCTTAATGTTTGAGCCTTTTTTGGATATCATCGTGGGTCTAATAGCGTACAACACACAATGATAATCACATAAAAGTAGTAGTGCAACAAATGATGAATTGTCAAACCTTCTAGATGTTAGAAAAATAGGATCGCAGATAAATAAAATAAAACATATGCGGAAATAAAACACAGAAGATACACAACAAAACACAGACACAAATATACGTGGTTCACTCATTGTGGGTTATGTCCACTAGAGAAATTGTTAGTCCTTCCTTTATTATTATCCAACAACTGAAGAGATACAACCTATCACACACCATTTGTAACTTCCTCTTCTTTCTCTCATAATCTCCTCTCCGAGAATATAATATTCACTTTCATACACAACCACAATACAATTCCCTCATAAAAGAGGGTTTCCTTCTAGGTCAAAAAACCCTACCATAATTTCTACTGTCAAATATGTGACCTTATAATGGGTGGTCCATATTGACTATGAATTTAAAATATTTTACAAAGAACTTTTCCCAAAAAATGATCTTCGAGGATGCTTCCTTTGAACCCCCACTCGGGGGGGCGCTCCAAAATTTCTCTCCCCCACCCCCTACTGGACTGTCCTAGTGAGAGATGTGGGGGAGAAATCCCCCCCACACCCCTTGCTAGGAAACAAGATCCAAAAATGGCTAAAGAAAGACTTTTGAATTAGGAAGATAATCAGGCTCCATAATCAACAATCTCCCACTTGGAGATTGATCACAACAACTCCACTATTACTATACCTGTTGGACTATGATCCACCTTGGACCTGGAAAATTTCTCATCTTCACCTTCATGCTTGAAGGCCAACTGAAACTAAGCATGAACTCAGTTTCTATAAGGAACCTAACCCCTCATGTAGGTAGAATAATATATTTCCATGTAATAAAGGTCAATATTAATAAGGCCTAGAAATAAGGAAGAATACGTCCAATGTAAGAGGAACTAATAGAAGCTTCCTCTTCTAGAAGGATCTTCCTATAGATTGTTCTTTTGATAGACATATTTAGTATAAATAGGAGTCGAGGGTATGATAAGTTTTGTCTTGGATATTATTGTAATAGAGCTCTGCTCTACTGGAGATTTCCCCCTCAAAGAGGCAAGTGAACATTGCTCTCAATAATCAAAGTGCTCTTTCTGGTGTTATTTTGGTATTATTTTGGTATTATTGTGGTTTTTTAATGGTTATATCGTTGTTTATCTACCATTTCTATCTAATTATTTATGTTTTGCATACTATTTTATATTTGGAATATTAAAAGTGGTATCGGAGCACCTTCCTCTCCAGAAAATTGTGGGTTAAATTTGTTTTTTCAGGGTACATATGTATTCCGACGTCTTTAAGCTACAAAGATTTTTTGTTACGTGCATAAACCCACGGTCGGGGATTCATACATGCAGGAAATACAATTGGTACTTCAACACACATATGTTTTCCACCCTTGTAACCCCTGTTGGTACCCCTTCGAGTGGTAGCGCATTAGACAAACACCTGTATATGTATCGACCTAGATCTCTTGAAGCCCTCCATAGGTAAATTGATCGGTCGCCTGACTATTATAGTGCCACCAAGAAAAACACTAGAGAAAATACTCTCTAGTACATTGGTAGTTGGGTAGTGTGGCTAAGGGCATGGTCTAGCCTCCTTAGTTGTTTCACTGAGATATTGGGTCGAGTACTACTGTTGGACCCCTTACGTATATCAGAGAGTTACAGGATAGGGAAAACCCTTGTCTGTAGAACCCTTGAATACCCTAACCTTTGGGGTGGAAAAAAAAAGAAAACAAACAAGATCTATTGCCGTGCAACTGTCTCCTACATTAGGGTTGTGAAATTACTACACATTTCTTCCTATTAAGAATTTAGGAATTTCATCACTGCAGTATTCTTTAGATCAAAGTATAACTCCGCAGGAGTAAAAAAAAAAAAGAAGTCTGGATCTTGTTGGCACCATTATTTGAGGCCTATCCCATTGGATTTATCTCTTCACCCTTATCGCAGTCATACCTACCATTTTTCAGTAAATGTTTTTTATTGTGGACCCGACCCCCTTCCAACACCCTTATTTGGGCTTTACCCCATTGGATTCAACTCGTCGCCTTGATCATTGTGATACACTTCATCCATAACCCATTTTTTGTGTGGTCCCACCCACCCATTTTTGTGTTCCCTCTTCATCATGGCCCACACCCATAGCCAAGACTTGGAAGCTTTCTTTAATACCTTTCACTCTAATTTCATAGAAAACCAACAAGAAGTGAGAAATCTCAATGCCAATATTTCCACCATCAATAAAAACATTCATTCCTCCATCACCGCCAAAATCGAGGACCTCAAACAATACCTCAAACAAGACCTTGTTTCCCATCTTGAATCTATCACTATGATAATCTGTGCCCAGTTGCATATCCCTGTAGATCTCCCCTCATCTTACCCACCTTTGCAAACCAAAGGTGAAACTTCCTACCATTCCCAGAATTTTCAACCCCATCACTTTCATTGTGACCTACGCCTTATGCGTGTGGATGTGACCAAATTTGTTGGCTCAGATCCCACTGGCTGGGTAACTCAAATGGAACATTATTTCTCTTTGTATGGAATTACATATGACTTGGCCAAAATCCAGTATGGTCTTCTCCATCTAGATAAAGAATGTTGGAAATGGTGGCAATGGAGAAAAAATGCTCGCCAAGGTTATGTGGCTTCGACACACTTTGTGGCAGAGCTTTATGAACACTTTGACACTGACACCAATCATTTAGGTCGTTTGACAAAGTTGAAACAATCTGGCACAATGAAATACTTTATAACCACTTTTGAGTGATTGGATTTTTGTACAGAGGGCATGTTTGATGCTTTTTTCCAAGAATGCTTTATAAGTGGCCTCAAGGATGAGATTAATTTTCATGTCCTCATGGCTCAGCCTCAGAGTTGGGTGGACGCTACTAAAAGAGATAAGGAAGCACAACAGGCTGTCTCTTCTCAAAACCAAAAACTATCCTTTATTCCTAACACTAAACAAATCACTCCCACTCATCCTTCTACTCCACTAAAGATCCAGAAATTGACAAGGGCCCAAATGCCGGAACCCAACTCAAAGGCCTTTGTTATAATTTTGATGACAAATATTTTCCTGGGCACAAGTGTAAGGAACAAAATCGTTTTATGGCCATCTCGGAGGATGTTACAAAAGAGGATGTTGAGGCTCCCCTTGTGTTTGTGTCACGTGAACCCACTTACATGACCCCTCCCTCACACCTTCCCGAAGTAGAACTGATCATTTCCCTAAATTCTCTCTCTAGATTCTCTGCTCCCAAAACCCTCAAGCTAATTGGTTACATTAATCATAGGAAGGTCATCATTCTTGTTGATAGTGGAAGCACCCATAATTTTATTCATCATTGTATTGCCCAAGAAACTAATTGATATATCTGTGTCATCAATAATTTTCAAATCATGATTGGAAATGGATGGTCCATGAAATGTGGAGAGCGTTGTGAAAATGTGCATCTCCAAATTGGTGAGTGCCACTTGAAATATCATATGTTTTCTATCGACATGGGTGATTGTGAAATTGTGTTGGGTGCAGAATGGCTAAGGAATTTGGGTCCCATTCTCATGGATTTTAAGGAATTAACGATGCAATGCAACGATGAGGGACAATAATATAAGTTCCAAGGCATCACCGTTGGTTCCCCCGAGATCATCAGTTCCCATTGCATGGAAAAGATGCTCAAAAAAAGGTCATTCTAGCATTATTTCCCAACTCCATGCCATATAATCCACAGAGACATCCTTTGTGCCACAAGACCTCTAGTCCATCCTCTCTAAACATCAAGTGGTTTTTTCCACTCCCCAGGAAATCCTTCCTTCCCATGGTGTTCATGATCATTCTATTCCCCTTGTCCCAGGAATCCTTCCTCCTAGTATCCATCACTATCATCACCCCTTTTCCCAAAAAAATGAAATTGAGAAAATTGTTCAAGAACTGCTCAACGCAGGTGTTATCTGCCCTAGTACGAGCCCCTACTCTTCTCTTGTGGTCATGGACCTTAAAAAAGAAGGTTATTGGAACATGTGTCCTGACTTTCACACCCTCAACAAACTCACCATTAAAGAAAAGTTTCCCATTCCTGTCATTGATAACCTCTTGGATGAATTGAGTGGCATCCAATTCTTTACTAAACTTTATCTTCATTATGGATACCACCAGATCCATATGAATGAGGCACACATTCCTAAGACTACATTTATAACTCATGAGGGCCACTATGAGTTTTTGGCCATGCCCTTTGTCTTGTGTAATTCTCCCTCCACTTTCCAAAGCCTCATGAATCATGTATTCCGTCCTTTTCTCCATCATTTAGTCTTAGTTTTCTTTGATGATATCCTAGGCTATAGTAAAACATGGACATCCAATCTTTCTCATGTGGATCGAGTTCTCCATCTACTCTCTCAGCATCAACTTTTCCTCAAACAATCTAAATGTGCTTTTGGCAAATCAGAAGTCGAGTACTTGGGTCATCCTGTTGGCAAGGCTAGTGTTAGGGTGGATGCTAAAAAGATTGAATCTATGTAAGATTGGCCTCACCCAAAGACTCTCAAAATATTGTGTGTATTTCTGGGTTTAATAGGTTATTATCACAAGTTTGTTAACAATTATGGAAAGATTGTGAACCCTCTCATTTCTCTCCTTAAAAATAATTCTTTCACTTGGACTCTAGTAGCTGCTCAGGATTTTCAAACCTTGAAGATGGCCATGTGCACCACTCCAGTCCTGGCCCTTCCTGATTTCACAAAGACCTTTTTCATGGAATGTGATGCTTCCAAGAAAGGAATTGGTGCAATCCTTATGCAAGAGGGTCGACCTTTGGATTTTACCAGTAAACAACTGTTAGAGAAAAATTTGGGCAAATCAATCTATGAAAAGGAAATGTTGGCTATTGTGCATGTCATGAATCTTTGGCACCCTTATCTATTGGGGAAATGCTTCCAAATTAAGACAGATCATCAAAGCCTCAATTATTTTCTGGAACAATGTCTTTACTCACCAGATAAACAAAAATGGGTGACTAAGCTCTTTGGATATGATTATGAGATCATTTACAAGAAAGGAAAAGACAATGTGGTTGCTGATGCACTTTCTAGAAAATATGAAGATGAAGGGTCTGTTTTTTCTCTCTCCTTCATTGTACCAGATTAGCTCTAAGATATTCGCCAGGAATGGCTACATGATCCCAAAAGTTTGCATCTGATACAACAAGTACAGTCCAATTATCCAGCCTCCTCAGGGTACTATTGTCTCAATGATGCACTTCAATACAAAGGCCATTTGTATTTAAGTAAACAGTCAAAACTTAAATCCACAGTACTTTCTAAGCTTCATTCTACACCCACCACTGAGCACTTTGGGTTTACCAAAACCTATGATAGGGTCAAACGTTCTTTTTTTTGGGATGGTATGAAATAGGACGTTCACAATTTTGTGGTTGAATGTGATGTGTGTCAATGCAATAAGGGAGAAATAGTCAAATATCCTGGCACACTACAACCACTTCCGATTCCACCTTCTATTTGGCGGGATATATCTATGGATTTTATTGTAGGATTATCTAAATCAAGAAATAAATCAATCATCATAGTGGTAGTTGATTTTCTTTCCAAGTCACCAATGTTGTTGATCTCATTGGGTTAGAAGATCAATGATCCCGATTAGACCGAGTTGGGTGAGTACTTTTCAGATTGTGGAGTTGAGATATTTGATGTAGAGTGTGCACGTTGGGGCCCCACAATCACCGTGAACCGTTGATCGATGATCACATAGGTATTGGCCAGATCATGGCCGCTAGACCTATAAAATTTACTAGGTGGATAGTTGTGAGTTCCTTTGGAAATCCGCAGAGTAACAAAGTCCTTCTGAGTCATTGATCTGTGGCAGACATGTGCCGACAGTTCGTCAACTTCGGGTGTAATCACTCCGAGAGAAAGTGAAAGTGGAGAGGTTGAAACTTTTGAAGTTTGAAGAGATGAAGTGATTTGCAGTCGTTTATCTGTGGGAGACATGCACCAAAAGATCGTCAACTTTAGGTGTAATCACTCCAGGAGAAAGCGAGTGTGGATAAGTTGAAACTCCTGAAGCCCAAAGAGATGAAGTGATTTGCAATCGTTTATCTGTGGGAGACAAGCGTCAATAGATCATCAACTTTGTGTGTAATCACTCTGAGAGAAAGAAAGTGTGGAGAGGTTGAAACTATTGAAGCCCAAAGAGCTGAAGTGATTTGCAGTTGTTGATCTGTGGGAGACACGCATCGACAGATCATCGACTTTGGGTGTAAGCACTTCGGAAGAAAGTGAGTGTGGGGAGGTTGACACTCCTAAAGCCTGAAGAGCTGAAGCATATTTGAGTCATCCAAGATAAAGGGACAGGTGCCAAAATATCTTCCATTTTGGAAGATAGACACTTCGGAGGAAGGTCGGGTCACGAGAGTTGAGAACTCCCAAAGTAAATCATGATAGTCGATTTGAAAGATATGTGCATCAATATATCATTGAATTAGGGTGAAATCACTTCGGGAGAAAAGGTGGTGTGAGCGTCCGAGACTCCCGAACGCTGAAGTCCCGAAGTGGACCCGAGTCGTTGATTTAGATGGACGCGTGGCACCTAATATGGAACTTCGAGTATGGAGTACTTCGAAGGAAAAATAGTTGGAGTGCTTGGACCTCCCAAACGTCGAAGTCTCGAAGTAAATCAGGGTCATCGAAATCCCTGAGGACACGAGGCGTCAGATCTTGAACTTAGAAGGTTTTCCACTCCGGAGGATTTCGTGTGGTGGTTGTCTTGGCGCATGTTGTCTTGGCGTCTAGTCATATCCGCGGTCATATCCAAGTATAGAAGGATGAAAGAACCTGAATATCTTGGGAGAGGATATATTCCTACTCTAAGCTCATTTCAAAGCATGGATATCATGGTTGGAAATCCCTGGAAGAGAAGAATGGAATTGGGACCCCGAATGAGGTTATTGTTTTTCTTGAGAACGAAAATTTTTACACCTCGTCGTGGGTGTGTTACAAATTGGTATAAGAGAAAGGTTACAACACTTGGCCTGCATGGGCTCATGGACGAGTTGCTTAAAAACCATATTTAGATTACTTTTAGGAGTGACACCCTATATTACCTCTTTCTTAAAGAGTTTGGTTAAAATTTTATGGAGGAAAAGAATGAAAATTTCTTCTGTGTGTGTGCACTTAAGAAATTTGAATTGTGTATTTTTCATAAACTAATAGACTATTGGCTAACAATAAGTGTTTTTTTAGAACTCGAGTAGTCAATAAATCATGGTAAAACTTCAAGTCTAAAGGATGGTGACATGCTATGAAGTGGGGGATGGATCCCATAATAGAGATGAAGAATCTGACGAAAGGAGGGTAGTAGAAACCCCTTCGGATCTGGCTAAAACTGTAAGGAGCCTCGGGGCCGAATTACAGATTTGCAAGGCCAACAATGAGACATTGATAAATGAGAAATAAAAAAAAACAGAAATTAACGTAGTCTTGCTACAAAGCTTATCCGACATACAGAGGAAACTGCAGCATGAACCCGCAACTAGTCATGTGGACTGACGACATGTGAAGAGAAGTCAAAGTCTACCTGAGATCCAAAAACATGGCCCCATAAGAAACCGCACTAGGAGAAGTACCTCGAAGAAGGCCCAACATGGAGGTAGGGGACACTCATCGGGAGAGTCCTCTGGAAAGGAAGTTGGCAACTCCGAGGGATCTTATATTAGAAAAAATAGCTCACAGTCTCATAGGAAAGGAAGGAAGTGAAATAATTCCAAAATTCATGATCCTGAATAATTCAAGAAAGCCAAACCACCCTCTTTTGATGGAGATATTAAGAAAGGGGAAGAGGCTGAATCTTGGCTGCTTGGTTTAAAGAAATACTTCAGAGTCCATGACTACTCTAAAAACTTGAAAGCTCGAATAGGCATCTTCAACATGAATGGAAAGGATTCCATTTGGTGGGAAGACCTTAGGAATGTGAAAGAAGTCGATGAGAAGGACTTGTCATGGAAATAGTTCAATAAATACTTCAGGAAGAAGTATCTATCAGAGAAATACATGGATGGGAAGACTAAGGATTTCTATGAACCTAGGTTGGGACAACTCACCATAGATGAATATGTCAATAAATTCCTTGAGCTACCAAGGTATGTACCCTACATAAAGGATGAAAAGGTAAAAGTCCAACAATTTATCAGTGGGTTACCTCAGACCTACCGGAACAAGATTGAGTTTGACGATCTAAATACCTTAGAAGACACTATCTGGAAGGCAAGGTATTGTTATGAACAGTTCGGGTGTCAGACATTACCTTGTGAGGATTGGAAGAAGAAGAATAGTTTGAGGTTCAATAAGAATGGGTTTAAATCCTCAAGATTTAATAATTATAGGAAGGATTCAAGGATGAGCCTTCCTACCCGAAGTGTGTACCAGCAAAATTTCCCCTCCCAGAGTGGAAATAAACCTTTTGGATCAGCCCCAAGAAAGACTGATAACCCAAAGAAGAAACCCTTGAAATGTTGGGGTTGCAGAGAAGAACATTTGCTAAGGGATTTCCCACACAGACAACAGAACAATAGGATAATTTACAACATCCAATAAGCTATCATAATCAATGATGTGGCTAGGAACATGCCACAAATTTATGCATCCTTGGAGAATAATCAAGCCGACCACCAAGCTTCAGTGGTGGATATGGAAGGTATGATCGCCAACCATCTAGTTTCTATTTTAATTGACCTTGGTTCTAATTTGATTTATGTGGCCCCTTAGACTATTGATAAGTGTAAACTGTAGCCAATTAGACATGTTAAGTCTTGTTTGGTACAACTAGCCACTGGGACCAAAATAAAATTAGCAGAGGTCATACTAGCTTTCCAATTCATCATGGATGGATTGCCCTCCTGAGCGACCCTTAACATACTTCCCCTGGGATCTTATGACTTGTTGATTGGTATGGAATGGTTGGCTACTTATAAAACTAAGTTGGACTGTTACCATAATACTTTAGAATGTATAAATGAAGAAGGGAGAAAGATAACCCTCCAAGGGATTCAGAAGCATGTCTCAGTGAGACAAATATCATCCCTTCAAATGAAAAAGTATTGTAGAAAGGGGTGTCCTTTATATGAAATACAAGTGTTGGAATTTGTTGAGGATGACAAACTAAAACTAGAGGACCACCCCATATTAAGAGAATATAAAGATGTGTTTCCATAAGAGGTACTATGTCTACCTCCAAGAAGAGACATTGAATTCTTGATAGAACTTGCACCAAGAGCAGTGCCAGCATCTAGAATTCCCTATAGGATGAGTACGCTAGAGTTAGTTGAGCTCAAGATACAACTAAAGGAGATGATGGACAAAGAATATATTTGAACGAATGTATCTACGTGGGGAGCACCCATCTTGTTTATGAAAAATAAATATGGCACACTCCAATTGTGCATAGATTATAGATAACTCAATAAGACAACCATAAAGAAAAACTACCCCTTACCAAGAATCAATGCCTTGTTCGAGCAATTGGGAGGTGCTTCCATTTTCTCGAAGATTGACTTAAGGTATGGATACCATCAAGTCTGAATTAAGGATGAAGACATCCACAAAATAGCCTTCGGGACAAGGTATGGTCACTATGAATTTGTGGTGGTGCCATTTGGGTTAACCAATTCCCCCGCCACTTTTATGTGCTTGATGAATAATGTACTCAGCAAATTTCTAGACAAATTTGTATTGGTTTTCATTGATGATATCCTAATCTACTCCAAGAATAGAGAGGAGCATGAAGAACATATTAGACTTGTACTTCAACTACTAAGAGAGCATCATCTCTATGCTAAGTTTAGCAAGTGTGACTTTTTCCATAAGTAAGTGCATTACTTGGGCCATGTCATTTATGAAGAAGGGGTAGAAATAGACCTCGACAAGATCAGGTCTATTATGGAATGGCCTACCCCAAAGGACGTATCTGATATCAAATCCTTTATGGGTTTAGCAAGATATTATAGAAGGTTTATAAAATTATTTTCAAAGATTGGTTGTCCAATCACTTCCCTCCAGAAAAAGGGGGTTAAATTCACTTGGACATCAAAATGTGAAGAAATATTTCAGGAACTGAAATACCTCATGACCCATGCACCCATGCTGAAGATTGCAGACCCTGATAATGAATTCCTCATGTGTACAAATGCCTACAAGGAAGGACTCAGAGGAGTCCTTATGCAAGAGGGACGTGTAATTTGCTATGTGTCCAGGAAATTGAATGAGCATGAAATCAGTTATGTGAACCATGACCCAGAGTTGGATGCCATAGTGCATGCTTCAAAACTATGGAGGAATTACCTCCTAGGTAGGATATTTGTACTTATGACAGACCATTGTGGGCTGAGGCACCTGTTTGATCAACCAAAAATCAATGGTAGACAAACTAGGTGGATGGATCTCCTTAGTGATTTCGACTTCGAAATCAAACACATCAAAGGGAAGGAAAATAGGGTAGCAGACATCCTTAGCATAAGTATGAAAATGATTCACCTAGAAGTAGTAAGAACCTATGAAAAGAATGTCAGGGAAAGAGTCAGGAATGCACAAGAAACATATGCATTCTTCAAGACCGTGACCTCATACCTAAGGCAAGATCCTACAGGGCTAAAGTATGAAGGATGTCAGATGATCGACGAAGGCCTGCTGACTTACAGAAACAGATTGTATATCCCAAATTGTGGTGACTTGAAGAGGTTCATAATGCATGAACTACACAAGAGACCATATACTATTCATCCAGGTTATCAGAAAATGATCATGACCACTAGAAAAAAAAATTATTGGCCTGGATTGAAAAAGGACATAGCTGATTACTTAGCTAAGTGTCTAGAATGCCAACAAGTTAAGGTAGAACATCAACATCCAACAGGGTTTTTACAGCCCCTACCAATCCCAGAATGGAAATGGGAAACCATCTCCATGGATTTCATCATTGGATTACCAAAGTTGACCAAGAAAAATGATGCCATCATGGTCGTGGTGGACAAACTGAGTAAGTCTACTCACTTCATTCCTGTCAAGTCAACTTGCAAGGCAATAGATATTGCAAACATCTTCATGAAGGAGATATTCATACTACATGGCATGCCCAAGGAAATTGTATCTGACAGAGACACCAAATTTATTTCAAGCTTTTGGAAATCCTTAATGGTTGGTTTTGAGACTAAATTGTTGTTCAGCACAACCTATCACCCTCAAACTAATGGAAAAATAGAAAGAGTAAACCAAATATTAGAAGACATGCTAAGGATGCATGTAATGCATCAACCTAAGAAGTGGTAAGACTACCTACCATTGGTAGATTTTTCCTACAACAACGGTTATCAAGAATCCTTGAAGATAATCCCTTTTGAAGCCCTCTATGGTAGACAGTGAAAAATCCCAATCAGCTGGAGTAATCCAGTGGAAAAAATTACAATCCAACCCGACATGATGAAATAAATGGAACAACAAGTGATTCAGATAAAGAACAATCTGAAGATTGCTCAGGATAGTTAGAAACGTTACGCCGACAGAAATATAAATCCCAGAGAGTTCAAGAGAGGAGACCATGTCTATCTTAGAGTTAGGCCCAGGAAGAGTTCCCTGAGAATGGGAGATTGTGCCAAGTTGGAACCTCGGTATTGTGGACCCTTTGAGGTCTTATATAGAGTGGGACCTATAGCCTATAGGCTAGTACTCCCTCCCACAGTAAAGGAACATTATATTTTCCATGTTTCATTATTGAAGAAATATGTACATGATTCTAATCATATAATTGATTGGTCTATGATCCAGATGGAGCCGAAGGGATAATTCCTGCCAGAAACCCAATGCATACTAGACAAGAAGGAAACCTCACTCAAGAACTGAACCATTGCACAGGTCAAGGTGCAGTGGCAACACTGGCCCAGATGAGGCTACGTGGGAAATGGAGGATGCCTTGAGACATGCATATCCGATTTTGTTTACTCTTGTATATACATATCATGTTGACATATAGAACATCAAGGATGATGTTCCTTTAAGGAGGAGGGAATTGTAACACCCTATTTCCCCCAGTTTGTAAATATAACTATTTTGGCCAACGAACTATGGAAAACTCAAAGGTGTGAATGTTTCATTTGATGGACCTTTGTATAAAAGGTTGATGAATGTAAATTATGTTATTTTAATAGAAAATGGATATGTGTTGCATGATTGTTGGAAAGGGGATGTGCTAAGAGAGACCATGAATGCTAGGAAAAGGTGTCGGAGGGGAACAGGAATGGTTGTGTTAACCTCCACCGAACCAGTACTTTGCTGGAATTAATTTCTAAAGATCAGAATAACCCTCTGACCCATAAATGAATTAAAGTCAGGCTGGTAGGTGGGAAGACCTCCTCAAGAGTTAATGAGGGGATGGGGCATACCGCCCATCTGTAAGGATTCTAGACCTGACCATAGACTGGGAATTTAGGCCACACACAATCTTGTTGGACAAGGAAAGAAAGGAAAGCATGGGGGGTCAGGGGAGGAATCTGCGAAGAGTGCAGAGATGAGAGTCGAAGCTCTCATGTTCAAGGAAGGACTGAAAGAGGAAAGTGAGTTCTGATCGCAGGAAATAGGGACTAAGTTGGGAGAAGGAGAGTAACCTTCGTCCCTATCTATTTATGTACTGGGAGAAGGAGAGTAACCTTCATCCCTAACTCCCATTGAGCTGGAAGAAAGAGATTGAATCTCAAAGAATCGTTGTCTAAGCTCGGGGGTGGTCAGTGGTAAAGCCATCAGGAGTGATTGAGCCTATGGTTGGGTGGAAACGAGCACCCCTTTCAGCAGTTGCATCACGCCTTTTGGTTTTGATGAGTGTTGTCATTCCTTGTGCTTTGAATTGGAAATAATGGATGCATGTGTGTATTTATATGTCTATAAATGGTTTTCGTATTGAAATGATTAAGTTATGAGTATGTGTTTGTTCCCTTGAGAACTTAGGCTTCTTCTTGATTTTCCATATCCTCCAGTTTAATTCCTCGAAGGATTTACCTAGGGAATTACATCACAGTTCCAGAGTTGGAGCAAGCCTTTTGGCACTGCTACCATTTCGGTAACATCACAAGTTTACCTTGCCCTATTTCAGAGCTTAAAGTTCTGCGAGTTAGGGAGATGTTCCCTTCATACCAGTAGTCTAAGAGACTTTGAATTTACATCCAATTCCTTAACCAAAAACCATATAAGAGTAGAGTTCATAGCCGAAGAGTCATATGAAGGTCCATGTGACCTGGGTCTAGGAACCCTGTACTAAAAGGAGTTAGCTCATGAAGGTTTCATAACTTCGGGAGATCGAATCTCTGTGATGTCAAGTTTCACGATAGTCAAAGTTACCTGAACTACCAGAGTAACAAGAGTCGTAGATGACTTAAGAACCTGACAGCGGAGATGGATGCGAGTTGTTTATCCGGAAGAGAATCTATCCTGGTCGTCAGATCAACTCAAAGACCCACTGGAGTTAATGAATCAAACACTAGTCACTCGATTAAATCTATGGTTGGGAATCATTGCAGAGAGCGAATGTAAAATTAGCGGACATGATAGTTCATTACCCGCAATCAACCAACGTCATTGATCTCATTGGGAATGGAAGATCAATGACTAGGATTAAATCAAAGTTAGGTGAGCACTTCCTAGATTGCAGATATTGGACCCCACAATCACTCTGAACCGTCGATCTATGAACATATATCAATGGTGGGGAATCATTGTGGAGCATGAAGGTGAAATTAGCATACGTGCTAGTTTGTGGCCCACAATTCACCAATGTCGTTGATCTCATTAGGTTGGAAGATAAACGACCCCGATTAAACCGAGTTGGGCAAGTACTTTTCAGATTGTGGAGGTTGAACTCTCTGATACAGAGTGTGCACAATGGGGCCCTGCAATCACTATGAACCATCGATCGATGATCACATTGGTATTGTTCGGATCATGACCGTTAGAGATAGAAAATTTGCTAGGTGGATAGTCGTGATTTCCTTTGGAAATCCGCAGAGTAATTGATTCCTCATGAGTCATTGATCTGTGGGAGACACACGCCAATAGATCGTCAACTTTGTGTGTAATCACTCCAGGAGAAAGCAAGTGTTGAGAGGTTGAAACTCCCGAAGCCCGAAGAGCTGAAGTGATTTGCAGTCATTGATCCACGGGAGACACACATCGATAGATCGTCAACCTTAGGTGTAATCACTCTGAGAGAAAGTGAGTGTGGAGAAGTTGAAACTCCTGAAGCCCAAAGAGCCGAAGTGATTTGCAACCATTGATCTGTGGGAGACACGTGTCGACCGATCGTCAACTTTGGGGGTAATCACTATGGGAGAAAGTGAGTGTGGAGAGGTTGAAACTCCCAAAGCCCAAAGAGCCAATGTGATTTGCATTCGTTGATCTGTGGGAGACACACGTCGACAGATCATCGACTTCGAGTGTAAGAACTCTGGAAGAAAGTGAGTGTGGGGAGGTTGACACTCCCGAAGCCCGAAGAGTCGAAGAAAATATGATTTGTCCAAGCTAAAGGGACAGGTGTCAATATATCTTTCATTTGAGAAGATAGCCAGTTTAGAGGAATGTGAGGTCACGACAGTTGAGAATTCCCGAAGTAAATCATGACCGTCGATTTGAAATAGATGTGCGTCGATAGATCGTTGAATTCAGGTGAAATCACTCCGGGAGAAAAGGTGGTGTGAGCGTCCAGGACTCCCGAACGTCGAAGTCCCGAAGTGGACCCGAGCCGTTAATTTAGATGGACGTGTGGTGCCTGATCTGGAACTTCGGGTACAAAGCAATTCATAGGAAAAAGAGTTGGAGTGCTCGGAACTCTCGAATGTCGAAGTCCCGAAGTAAATCAGGTTCGTCGAAATCCTCAAGGACATGTGGCGTCGGATCGTGAAATTTGGAGGTTTTCCACTTTGGAGGATTTCATGTGGTGGTCATCTTGGTGTCTGTTGTCTTGGCGTCTGGTCATAGCTGTGATCATATGCAAGTATTGGGGGATGAAATAATCCAAAGATCTTGGGAGAGGATATCTGCCTGCTCTGAGCTTGTTTCAAAGTATGGATATCGTGGCTGGAAATCCCTGGAAGAGAAGAATGGAATTGGGACCTCTAATGAGGGTATTGTTTTTCTTAAGAAGAACAAAAAAAATTACGCCCCGTCATGGGTGTGTTACAAACTCACTCATTGGAATCCTATATAAAGGAGAGATGCCATTGTGACATTGTATCATCATTGTGGAAGAATGGAGTTGGCATAAATGAGTCTACAATTTTGTCAAGGAGGATTAGTAATCTCAACTAGGAAAGTATGCAAGGGGGTGAATCTGGCCTAGGAGAAAGGAGATGGAAAAGAGATAAGTGTATGTAGGTTTCCGTACAAGTATTCCAAGTCCATACATAGTTTCCAGATGGGTGAAGGAGTATACACGCGGGTTGCAGAACGACGAATTGCATATAGGGTATACACAATTTTTAGCAGAGAAAACTGCGTATGTCTGCAGGTTTCTAGTAAGGTGAATCATATATTTGATTTTTGGGGAAGGTACTTATCTATACAGGATGACAAATGACATCATGAGGCTGTACAAGTGGTCTACAACAAATTCGTGAGAAGAGAAGATTTCTATAATATAGTTGAGGCTTGGTTTTCTGTTTTGTATTTGAAGGACAAGGTTGTCCTCATATTCTCTTGTTTTGGAAGGACAATGATGTCCTTATATTTGGTGATATTGTACTGGTTCAGAGGACTAGTTTTGTCCTTAGATTTGAAGAATTGGATAAAGCTACATAAAAAAATTATTGTGTCTCTTGTATATTGGCTATTCATCTTCAATCTTTTTATTTCTGCTGCATATGTTTCCAGTCAATAATTTCAGTGTAAAGTTGTTCAATGATATTTATATCACTAGGAAACAATTTTCATATCTAAACTTAGTCACATAGCGTTTCATGTGAAAATTGATAGTAGCAACAATATAGTCGTGATTGGACATAGTGTTTAATCAACGATCATCCTTGCATATTGGCTGGTGATCGGATCCTATGTAACAGGGGAACCATCCACACACTAAGTAGTTGATCATGTGAAGGGTGAAGTGTCAAAGTATAAATGATGAAAACAAAAAGGGATATCTTTATGTAGCCAAGTGCAACAAACATTCAAATAAATCTCAATAGCTTGCATTCATCCCGTATCAAACTAAAAGGCCACCACTTTCCCCATCCACCTATCACTAACCATGCACTAAATAAATCAGGAAGGAATGGAAAGGAAAGTTTGACCAGACTAAGGGACATGCATATATATTTTTTGGGGCTATGGATGCTCGTTGGTAGCGAATCAAGGTCTGTGATTCCATGGTGATTCCATTGGGGCTATGGATTCCCACGAGAAATGGAGCAACACATGCAAGATATCTATATATAAAGATGGTGAAAAATATTTATTTATCCCAAACCTATATTAGCCTCTTGATGGAGATACCGACTCGAATCGTAGATGCAATTTAAATAAATAAATCTCATCATAACTCGTCCTCTATGCACAATAGACTTGCTCCACTAGCAATTACGTAAGCATCGCCAATGAGCCCATCATGATGGAATATTTCAAGTAACTGTTGTGCATTATTTCCATAATTTTTGAACTTAAAATTAATTTTATGACCATCTACATTTTCTACTTATCGATTAGGAAAGACTAGCAAAGATTTTGGCTTCACCCAATGTGTCGTCATTTGTTTCACACATACAACAACCTCCCAATTTTATTTTCTTACCGTCTCTCCAAGAAACGAAATTGGTGCCCCCTCCAAATATTCCTACTAGAACCCTCTCTCTCTCTCTCTCTCTCTCTCTCTCTCTCTCGCATGCAAATCGATAAACCTAAGTTTTCCTCTTGCTCTCCTCGCTTTACCATTTTTAGTTTCTCTGCAGATCTCTTCAACCCGTTGATTCACACTTCAACGAGTTACCTCTTTTCGCACCGATACATAGCGTACCGATGAACATTGTTAGGACCACACCATGTACCTTTTTGCCTATACTTTTTGCCATTATTATACTCTTGATCACCTATATTTAGACTCATACTATCACTTTATCTGATCATCCCAAAGGTATACAACGTCCCTTCTCATTACTATACGTTTAATCTGTTTTGCATAGTATTTTACATTACTCTCGTACTTGACTATTGATTAGAAATGCATTAAGTGTTCAAAACTGCAGATTAGTATTTGAGGCCCATGCTGAAACACAGAGCTGTCCAAAGTCGTTGTTGCTGAAACACAGAACTGCTATATAGCCTGAGGTCGCAATTGATGAAACACGAAGCTGTCATACAGTCCGAGGTCACAGTTGCTGAAACACGAAGCTGCCATACAGTTCGAGGCCACTGATACTGAAACACAAAGTTGTCATACAGTCCGAGGTCGCAAATGCTGAAGCACAGAGTTGTCACACAGTCCATAGTTGTAGATGCTGAAACACAGAGGAAACTGCCAGAACCGACGATGCTGAAACACAGAGGAAACTGCCAGAACCGACGATGCTGAAACACAAGCCGTTACAGTCAGCGGTCAACACAGTCAAAGCACAATTCACGTGGCTGAAACAGCCCACGAATTGCGATGCTGAAATATCATCAGCAACAACGAGAAAAAGTTGTTACACCAACCGTAACAACAATACCTCAGTCATCTCCTGTAATAGCATTTCTGTTGCATAAGATTAGGACACTATGTTCTGAATTAGAAAGAAGATCCGGCTAAAGATAGGACTCAGATACACACTGTAATTTTTTATCAATTGTATCGAAGAGTTTTCCTCTTTAAATAAGAGGAAAATCACCATTCGAGGAATCCAAGTTTTTATGTACTGAAACGCTTCAGAGAGAGAGGGACGTACTTCACTTTTGTAGATTGTAATATGATGTTTTGACAGATGAATAAAATACTGCTTTGATTATCCGTCTCTAGCTTTCCCGTTTCAGGGGAATCTTGTGAGAAGGGAGGGCCCACCTTCATCACAAGATTCACCCGTTAGTTTTAGAAGTGTGTTGGTTCAATATTTGTTTATATTTTGATTAATTTTTGTTTTGCTGAAACACTGTTTTTAATGAATTCCGCTTTGCTGAAACACTACTGACTCTGTCTTAGTTTATTAAATGAAATTCATAATTCTTTTTATCAACAATCTTGTGTGATGATTTTATGAGGTAAGCTAGAAACTGGGTTAAAGGTTCCTGCTCAGACAGGAAGGAATCAGAACACCTTGTCTTCTGTAGATCTCATTTAATTCTGCAAGTGTGCTAGCCAGGGATTGGGTTAAAGGTTCCTGCTCAGACAGGAAGGAATCAGAACACCTTGTCTTCTGTAGATTTCATTTAATTTTGCAAGTGTGCTAGCCAGGGATTGGGTTAAAGGTTCCTTCTCAGACAGGAAGGAATCAAAACACCTTGTCTCTGTAGATTTCATTTACTTCTGCAACATGCTAGCCAGGGATTGGGTGCAAGGTTCCTGCTCAGAAAGGAAGGGATCACACCATCATGTTCTCTGTAAACCTCAATTTCACAAGTATGCTAAAACAGAAATAGGGCCTAAGGCTCCTACTTAGAAAGGAAGGAACCAGACAGCCTTGTTCTCTGTTAGATAGAGTTAATTGTCTTCTGCTTACTGTTTTCATAAAAGAGTGTCAGCACTGAAGTCTCTGTTTGAGATTAAGGGTCCTGTTCTCTGGTTGCAGAATAGTTGTTCTTTCCCATTGCAAGTGTTATTTATAATGTAATCCAGGATTCTTAGATTAATCTTTAATATCTGCAATAGGGAAGTTGTTTTCCTGTGATTTAATTCAAAACTTCAGCATATTCAAGCAAGTGTGATTAGCATAGTTTCTTTTACTACAACTGTAAGTTGCATTTGGAATTGAGCATATATAGTGCGTGGTTATCTTTGAAATAAAAGACTTCCCTGGGTTGATAATTTATGTTTCACTTGGTTGTTTGAATCAATTAAGCAATTATAGTGACCAACAAACACATCCTTTCTTCCACTTACACATTGGTGTGCCAATGATTTCTTCATTGATGCATAGATCACCTTCCTTTGAACTTGGTCGATGCACTGGTGCACTTTCGCTAAACTTCATTGAAGCACATATTTATCAACGATGAAGTTCGCGTGATCAAGATCAACACAACAGTAATATTCATGCAATTTTCTTCGTCGTGCACATGCCTTTCATCAATTGATTTCCTTCCACCTTCACCAATATGTCACATATCGACATCGCTCCTCCCTTTCACTTCAATACACTACATATTGATGAGGTTCATCTCTCCCTCACCAATGCACTAATTGTTGATAAGTTTCCCTCTACCATCATTGATGCGCTAATAGAAGGATATCAACCCCTCATCATCATCGAGTGCATTGACTATGATCTTCTTCCTCTCACCAACATTGACCCGGTTAGCAAGGCCCACCTTCATCTTGAGGTTATCTTATCCTCCTCTTAGCCTGGATCCTTCTTGTTGCATCATCATTCGATCTCCTACCATTTTTGATGATTAAGCTTCCTACACCTATTCTAATAACTGATTACTAATACCCACTGTTCCTGATCTACTTCATGATTGTAGTCATAATCAAATCTGTCCATGTCGCCAGTAGCTTGCATTCGCATACCATATCATCTTGATTACTTTGCGTTTCTTGGTTATATGACTAAACTATGATTGTGAATGTGTTGTCTATAATGATATGAGTTAACCATGACATCTGTAGGTCTTGTGCTAGCTCTGAAATGCATCTTAAAGGAAAATTGGTCCTCCCGGCTCATGAGCCATGTTGAGCGCCCAAAACGTCAATTGGTTGTTTTTGTGGGTTTATAATTATGTGCTACTAACACATCACCTCAATTTAAATGGATTAATTAATATTTTATACACCACAGATGACACATTAACTTACAAAATTGAATTTGGGTGAAGCAACAACGAAAACCAAACCCGGAATTCTATTAAAAAATGACTTTGAGTGCAATTTTTTGGCTTTCATCAAAGTGAATTTTTCATCACCGGAATAGGTCCAATGTATTATTTTCATTGTTAATATTTGAACGCAACTCACAGAATCAAAATCCAACTCTCAAAAGTACCAAAATGAATCTCCAAGGGGTTTCTCGTCCAAACCGCCCTTATC
The DNA here is from genome assembly GCA_000966675.3 of Picea glauca. Taxonomy (NCBI): domain Eukaryota; kingdom Viridiplantae; phylum Streptophyta; class Pinopsida; order Pinales; family Pinaceae; genus Picea; species Picea glauca. Next base: position 62,224 of record JZKD02S1269929.1, read on the forward strand.
GATCATTACACAGATGGAATGTTTGAATAGCATGGTTAGTCAGCTCACCGAAAGTGCCTCTCCCTACTCTTCACAGTGCAAGAGACAACACTCAAATCCAACATCGTATGAGTGAGTTATGAGTCTTGAAAATCTCCTTCAATGACGTCTGACATCGTATGAGGGAGTTATGAGTCTTGAAAATCTCTTTCAACAATGCCAGCATAGGTCCACATTCTTGAGTTCTAGCCTCTGAGCAAAGCTACTTTGGGTAAAGATTGGTTTTATAATAAGCTATTTCAAATTTTAATATATATTAAATTTAAATAATTTTGATTTTATTTAAAATCTAAATTATTTAAACTCAATATTTGCAAAATAATTAATGCATAAAAAAGGGAAACAAACCATATGAAATAAAAGAATTTTAAATTAAACATTGGTAAATATGCTACATGAAGATAAAAGACATGATTAGGGTTTTTAAAGCTTTCCACGTAGTGAAAGTAAATTTCTTTGAAACTCATCGAAGGCAATGAAAGGAAGTGCTTTGAAACTCATTGGAGGCAATAAGAGGAAAATCTTTGAAGCTACTAGCAGAAGTTGTAAAGAACTGGCATGAATCGCTCATAATTTCGCGTCAGCTAGAAACCCTCATTATTCCTCCAAGAAATGGAAAGGTGATACACAAATTGGGGATATTCCTTGATACTAGAATCTCTGTGATTGAATAAGTATGAATGTTGGATACCGAAAAATAATGGGATGTGCCTTGGAACGTGTCCTCAAGGTTATGATATCACAGAACCATCTTCATTTTTGAACCAAGGGTGTGAAAGAAGGTGCTTTCCTCGCCTACTATATTTTCACCCTTCTCTGGGGAGAATAAAGACCTTTTATAGCCATGATAGGGTATTTCAGTTTCTATATTAAGAGCTCTTTGTCTAAGAAGCATAAGAGCATGATTTAATGTGAGGTTCATGTTTTGGAAGGGAAAGTCGAACTAAATCCAAGTGCTAGATGGAGTCAGCATCGACCATAGAATAAAAACCTTCCCTAACCATGAATGACAGTAGAAGGTATATCCTTCATCAATTATGAGACTACCTCTGGAAAGTTTCACTGTCAGTTTCCAGATGGATATCAATTATCCCAACAACTACAATGTGTTTACTGATCCTTATATTCTTTCATGAACCAATCTGTTCAAAGCTTTCTCAACTACCTTATTGGGACTTCTTATCGGGGGTAACCCTTACTATTAACAAAGGGTGATTTCCCCACGTCAACAGAATTGGCGCTACAAGGAGGGATGACCCTTAACTCTTAACCATCCCATGATTCCTCTATGTATCTCTGTATTGGATGACCCTTTGAGTCTTCCAAGACCCATTGGGCAAATCCCAACCAAGACATTTGATCTCTCGTCAAACCCCAAATTTGATGGTGAAGGGAATATCTTTGCACTCATGCACCTTAATCAGTTTGACATCACTCAACAAAATATTAAGATTATTTGGGACAATGATACATGTCGATTGTTTATCCTCACATTTGAAGGGAATATTAAATCCTGGTTTAAGACTTTTCTAGTGAAATCTATACACTAGTTGGAAACAATTCATGGAAGTATTTATCGCGGATTACGTAGATTACGTTTATGAGGAACTCATTTATGAACTTACAAAAATATGTAGGATCGTAAACAAATTATTTCTAAGAGTTATGTAGATTTATTGTAGATTTCCTAAAAATGATAAACCGTCAAACGAACAAATCCTTAATTTATTTTCATATCTTGTCTCTATTTTGGAAGGATGTGATATGGGAACTCAAATCATCTCTAATTCACAAGATTCATATCCCACCATGAAAGATACGAAGTACATGGTCTTTGACCATCATTATGTCATAGCTATGGGGGAATTCGTATCGGAAATATCAAAACCCTTAGCCCCGGAGTGTGAACCATCTATTGTCTCCCCTTCAAAAAATCATGTAATTTGGTCTTTGACGAATCTCCTATTGAATAAATCTCATCATGTTAAGAATTTGATGATCGTCATTCTCCCTATACAAACCTACTTGATGATAATCACCCACATAAGATTCAACTCGAACAAGAAGTCTTTCTTAATGATAGTCCATCCATGACGCATAATGTTATCAATCCTTCACAGTTTGAGTTTATGAAAAACAATGAATCACAATATGATCATGATGACTCTGTTTTTGGTGATTATTTTTTTGTTCTATAATTGAATGTGAGTATCAACCTATCGTTCTTTGATTCTGTGAAATATGAAACTTTTGATCTATATGCATAGATGTTAATGACAAAAAATCTAAAGCATGCATAGAAAAATGAGTTTGTGTTTCCTCATCAAGAAGCCACAACAAATGAACATCTCATCACCATTCAAAGCATATGAAACATCGAGCTGATCCAAGAAATTATATCACCTAAATTTTCCCTAGAATTGCATATTAATCTTCGAGGGAAAATGCATCAATCGGCCTAAGATGCTACCTTTATAATACAAAACTCCTCACATGATTTTTTTTTATGTCATGGGAGAAGGTTTGTAGTCATATTTCATTCAACGTTTACATCCAACAATCATATATCATCTCTCCCCTTAGCATACAGGGTATGTGAAATATGGACCCAAGGGGATTTTCCCAGATAATGAAGCACTGCAATTTCAATAGATAGTTATCCAAGTGTTCATTGTCCTAATTCGACCCCTAGGAGGAGTGACACCACCCACTTCATATTTATGCTTGCTTTATGAATGTTTTCTCCCTTGGATGTCTATTGTAATGTCTTCATTTAAATCTTCTCTACTGATCAACTTCTTAATTTCTTCGTATGGAGCTTAGATTGGTTCTAATGTTGAAGATGTAGGAACCATGAAGAGAGAGTATAATATGAAAATTATGTGCACTTGGAACCAAGAGAACACTTTGAAATTCTAAAAATAAGCAAGGTTGACGTTGACTGTGAGTGTTGATCTAAATCTATTGGTTATTGGAAAAGGAAATAGAATGGAAAAGAAATGTGGTGGATACCACTCAAACCAAATTGTACTGCATAAACCATGTTGTTGTTTAAGACTGGATGTCAATATTTTATTAGAACAATATATAGACATATTGTTGAAGTGTTATTATAGGAAACTCTTAGAACAAGAAAGTGACTGCTGCAAGAATTTGTTGATACCATAAACCATATAGTCTTCACATATAACCCCTATTGATACAATTCATTCTATGTGAATGGATTTACTTGAAGTATAACATAGAAAGAATTCATTGTATTATTGACTAGTAATGTAAATCGTTAAGCAATGCGAGACAACTCACCAGTGACGAAAATGAGTGTCAAGGTACCTAAGTACATCCTGACAAGCACAAATGGATATGTTGGAGTCAAGTCACCTACAAGATCTATAAATCAAGACACCTTGATGAATTCTCATTATTGACAATGAGGAGGATTGTCATTGATATTTGCAAGTCCCAAGGTACTTATAAATATCTCCAACCTTGGTCCTAGATAGTGTGTTAAAGTTGATGGGAAAAGGTTTGCTAGAAAGAGGGCCTTAAGAAATCCCTTATCATCTATCATGAGCATAAAACAAATGATTTTAGTGGAAAACAAGTTAGAATGAAAAATAATATATTGGTCCTAGATAGTGTGTTAAAGTTGACGGGAAAAGGTTTGCTAGAAAGAGGGCCTTAAAGAATCCCTTATCATCTAACATGAGCATAAAACAAACGATTTCAGTGGAAAACAAGTTAAAATGAAAAATAATATATTAATATAGTTGAGTGGAAAAGAAGCTTAGAATTAGGAGAGGGTCATTTTGTTCTTTTTAAAATTTATATTTTATATCATTTAAAATTTAACATTAAATATGATTAATGATGTAAGCAAATTTTTAATTAAGATAATTAATTCAAATTATTAGAATTTAACATCTTTAATAAATTTAAAAGGAGAAAGGTTAGCCTTTATGAATATTGAGATTTTATAAGATTCGAATTTAACTTCAAATTAATCATGTGAATAAAATTTATATAATTCAATTTGTAAATATTATTATAATTTAAGATTTGTGATAAAATTAAAAGGTTAAGTTAACTTTTTTTAATATTTATGTTTTATAACACTCACAATTTAACCTAATTAATAATGTCAATAATTCATATATATATATATATATATATTTCCAACCACTACAATTCAGCATATATAATAATTTACCATATGTAAGTTTAAGGAGAAAAACTAGAAGGGTTGGTTAAACTTTTTCTGATAACAAATAACATGAACAAATCAATTTGTTAATATTATTACAAGTCAAGATATCCAATAAACTTAAAGGAACGACTCTTCTTTTGTTTTATGGAATCAACTTGATTAATAACGTGAATAAAAAAAAAATTAGTGACCTTTTCAATATATATGTTTTATAGTATTTGTAATTAAACATAAATCCTAATATATCAATATGCTTTTGATATAAAACTCATTGAATTGATTATAATATACTTTAATTGGTAAATATTATTGTAATTCAAACTACTATAATACAACATTAAAAAAAAACTTAAAATACCATTCAATCCATAAATACTATTATAATTTGGATAACAGCAATCTAGCATAGCATATGCAATAAACATAAAGGATTTACATTTTGTATCATCCACATTGATTTAACACTATTAATAACCCTAGTAAATCTTATACTATTCAATTTATAAATACTATTACAATTCAACATTTGTAATAAACTTAAAGGGAGAAAAGAAAACGGTCGATCAACCCTTCTCAACGTTCTTGTTTCTGGCAAATCCAATTTAACATGAATAATTATCCCATATTTAGGATTGATAGCATCCACAATATAAAGTGATTAATATGGAACCTTTAGGGTCACTCTATAATACAATTTACTTCATAAATACTATTACAATTTAGCATATTTAATCAAAAGAGCAAGGAGAAGGGTTGGATGACCCTTCTCTGTATTATTTATGTTTTTTTTAATATTCACATTTTAATGTGACATATGAAAAAGAAGAAGGTTTAACTAACTCTTCTCTAACTTTAATTCAAATTTTTTCACTTACAACTTCATTACAAGTAGTTAAGATCAAATAAGGATCCTTCTCTGTGTAACTCTTTTGGGAAGAATGGAAAAGGGTCGATTGACTCTACTCCATTTAAATTTTTATTTAAGAATTCTTTTACACTCATAAGATAAGATAAGTTTTCATTGAGATAATAAATGGAGAGGTTTGGTCAATTCATCTACATACATATTATTATTGAAACCTTTAATTTCACACATTTGAGAGTTTCTTGTGGCACAAAGTACAAAAAGGTTAGCCAACCCTTTTGCATACATTTTATTTGGGAAAGAATGGAGAAAAATTAGCTAACCCTTTGTTGATCAAAAATATTGTTTTACGGTCTTAAGGTCAACCTCACGAGGATATGAATCCCCCTACATTGTTAGAGAGGTGGTACTCATATTTTTCTCATAAACTTATAGCAAAATCTGAAAAGAACCAAATTATGTAAAAGCTAACATTCTTGTTCAAAAAGGTTGACATTTCCATCACAGGATTTATCAGGACAGTAAAATATATCCACAATAAAGAGACGAGAAAGATAGAATTCATATACAATAGAACTTTAAATGATCATTTCATTAAACACCAAAACGATTATGATGGATAAAACATTTGGAAACTCAAACTTCAAATCAAATTCTTTGAGATTACAATAATGTAGTATCCCAAGTAGTTCTCTCAGAGTCTCAAAAATAATATAAGTCTTTAAATACAAAGTCAATGTCTTTAAAGAAAAAGTATGTGTTCTCCCTTCAAATAGGACTAGGATTGGCTCTTGCGGACCATAAAATAAAAACACCTAGAAGATGAGAGAAAAACAATCAAGGATCAGCCTTGTTTTCACATAATACTAGGAAATAAAGGAAACGTGACAAATGATTGTAGAGGAAAAAGACAAAAAAGGGGAACAAGGTTGTTGCTTAACTTGTCGGGATGGAAAGTACTCATCACATTTGCTTTCTTGCAGTTGGTTGTAGGTGTATGTTGTGGTTGAGGTGGCATAATCACTATAATTGTTTCTTGATTTTCCTGTTCAGTGATTCTGATTAATGCCTTTTTCAAGCACTCCTCAATGTATTCACTTAGAAGTGCTACAATAATTTCATGTTTAGTTTTAATTTCAAATAATTGATTTTCAAATTCCCTCAAATCCATTTCCGATTCATGCAACATGTCATCCACTTCATCATTCTTGTTGATATATTGAACTAACCATTTTTCAACTTCATCTTTAGAAAATTCTAACCCTAATTGTAATGTAAAGGGTACAGGTCAGCCCCGCTTTAATGTAAAAGATAATTAATATGGTAATTATTAATTATATTGTGAGCTAGTGAGGTCGGCCATGTTGTTCCAATAGACACTTATGTTGACAAGTTCAGTCTAATATATGTAAAGGTAAATTCCCCATTGAGGAATCATATCTTAAGTATGAGTTTGGAAATTTAAGCAAGTACATCTTCTTGGGAAAAGTGCACACCTCTCTTGGGTGCTAGTCTTCTAGAGTTTATGAGAACCCTTTTGTGTGCTAGGTTTTCTTGGTGATGGAGGTATTTCTCTTGAGGAATATAGAAAATTATTGGCTCGGTTTTCTTCCCTTGTTGAGAAGGGTTTCCCAGGATACTTCTTATGTACTTGTGTATGGTGTTTCTTCTTGTGATCTTGGTTGCTGCAACACAATTGTTTATGGTTTTAGTAAAATTCTAAAATGGAATGAAATTCATACTTAAACCTTTCCTATTGAAAAATCAACATGGAATTAGTGCATAGGTCTTGAACAACCCATTCCACAAACAAATTTCAACCATCTTCTCTCTCCTGCAAAAATCGTACGACCCTCCTAGGGTTTCCAGAAATTTTGTACGACCTACTTTTCTGAGAGGTTTTAGCACTTGGTACTTGGAAGTTGGGGATAAAAAGAGAATAGTTGTGTATGAAATCCTTCAATGCAGCTCCAACAAGTCTCATATTTCAATTCCAAGCATTTTGTAAGGTAGCTAGAGAGGTAATGGGGTCCACTATATTATTAAATAAGGCCCACTATGGTAGTTAGATATAATAAATGTAAGATGACTTCTTAGAAGGTTCTACTTCTAGAAGAT
>JZKD02S1269929.1:70426-90750 GCA_000966675.3 Picea glauca
TTCTATAATAAAGTTGTGATTTTATATATGGTTTCATATATCTTGTGTGGTGATTGTATTCATATATCTTTGGATCTATTGTGATATTTTTTATTCAGGTCTCAGGTTCTTAACACATTTTGACTTTTTGGCCCAAGGGTTTCACTAATTTCTACAGAAAAATTCAGAATTGGGTTTCTGCAAATCTTTGAATGAGCTATTCATCTCACCAGTGTTATCCTATCTTTAAAAGGCTTATTTTTGGTAGTCATAAGTCAAACAAAACCTAAAAGTGCTATCCTAGCCTAGCCGTTAGGTTTTCTAGCCTAGTTGACGAGGGTTTGTGAATAATCCAAAATTAAAATGAGAAAAATCATGATGGAAGACAAGCTTGAAGGTTCAAGAAAACTCATTTCCAAGAAGACAAGACCTCAAGGAGATCAAGACATCAACATCTCAACACTCTCAAGTATGGTCCCTACCAATGATAATACTTGGTTAATTGACAGTGGTTCCTCCAGGCACATGACCGGCCTTAGAGATCACCTAACATATTTTGTTGAGAAAGAGACACATCTACATGTTGTCCTTGGAGATGATGTCATATATAATGTGAGAGGGGTTGGAACTTCTACCTTCCAACTAGATTCAGATATGTAGCTTCAATTAAAAGAAGTACTATATGTACCCAGAATGAAGAGGAACCTTGTCTCCATTTCTGCCTTGGAGGAGAAAGGCTACAAGGTTACCTTCTCAAAAGGAAGAGTTATTGCATGGCACAAAGACTCTCATATAAATTATGCCAAGGTAATTGGTGTCCGAGAAAATAGCTTGTACAGATTAACCATCAAACCAGTCCAGGCCCTGCTACATGACACTATTAGCTTGAGTGAGCTATGGCATAGAATACTTTCTCAGATTCATTATAGAGCTCTCCTAACTCTAGGGAAAATGGTAACAGGTATTACAAAGATACAGATTCAACATAAAGGTGTTTGCAAAGGTTGTTCTATTGGAAAAAATGTTAAAGGATCATTCTCAAGCAATGACAATAGATCCAAGGAAATCTTGGACTTGATACATTCAGATGTGTGCGGTCCAATGATTGTTGCATCTCTAAATGGGTACTTGTACTATGTACTCTTCGTATATGATCACTCCTAGAAAACTTGGATTTACTTCCTAAATAACAAGGATGGAGTCCTTGCAAAATTTTAAGAATTTAAAGCTCAGGTTGAGAACCAGACTGGAAAAAAAATCAAATTATTAAGATCAGATAATGGAGGAGAATACACCTCCAAAAATTTCAGAAACTTTTGTATTGAAGTAGGGATCAAGAGGGAGTTCACAATTACTTACAACCCTCAACAAAATGGGGTTGCATAGAGGAAAAACAAAACTATCATCGAGGCAACCAAAGAAATGATACATGATCAGAGTCAACCTATGACTCTATGGGAAGAAGCTTGTATGAAAACAGTATATGTTCAAAACAAAAGTCATCATCAGATCTTGAAGAACATTACTCCAGAAGAATCCTTCACCAGAGTGAAGCCTGAGATTGGACACTTTAGAATATTTGGGTGTACAATATATTTTCATGTATCCAAATAGAAGAGATCCAAGCTAGAACCTTCAGGGAGAAAGGGAACATTTGTAGGATATAGTGAATCCTCAAAGGCATATCGAATATACATTCCTAGTCAAAGAAAAATTGAAATAAGCATAGATGTTACTTTTGAAGAAGAAGTAGCCTTCCAAATATCTAGAGAAACTTAGATGGAAATTGATAGTGAGACAATGCCTTCTCCCCCTTCAACAGTTTAGAGGGAGACAAACATTAATCCAGTTTCTCCAGTTGATATAGTTTTTCCAGCCGATCTAGTTTCTCCAAGTGGCATGCCCAAATATATTGCAGTTGGACATAAAATGCCTTCTTGGGCCCAACAAACTCTACAAGAAGAATAGGGACATAAATCCCCTGAAGGAACAACCAGAGAGACCAAAGAGATTCTTAAGCTACCTTTCAGCCATGACCCACATCATTAAATCAAAGCCATCTTGTCATGGAGAAGCTTCAGGTGAACAAGTATGGCAAGATTCCATGACAGAAGAGTATCAATCTATATTGAAAAATGATGTATGGGATATTTTTCCAAGAACAAAGGGAAAGTTTGTAGTGACTTCCAAATGGATTTACAAAATAAAGCATGCAGCGAATGGAAGCATCGAAAAATAAAAAACGATATTTGTAGCCAGAGGGTTCTCACAAGTAGAGGGAGTTGACTATGACAAGAATTTTTCTTCAGTATCCCGATACACTTCCATCCTTTCTATCATTGCACTAGCTACTTCCATGGGTGGAAGCTACACTAGATGGATGTAAAGACAACCTTTCTCAATGGTGAAATTGAGGAAGAATTGTATATCGAGCATCCAGAAGGATTCATTATACACAACGAAATATCTCATGTGTGTAGGTTGAAGAAAGCCCTATATGGTCTAAAGAAAGCACCACATGCTTGGTATGAGAAAATGGATGGATTTCTAATGAGTTTGGGCTTCAAAAAAAGTGTTGTTGATCCAAACTTATATTATCACATTGATGGCAATGAGTGTTTGATCTTGGTCCTATATGTGGATGACCTTTTCCTCACCGATTTAGAGAGACTCATTGTTGAATGAAAACGAGCATTGACTGCTAAATTTGAAATGAAGGATTTGGGCTTGATGCACTACTTATTGGGACTAGAAGTATGGTAGAGGACAGACGATATTTTCCTAAGTCAAGGAAAATATATTGTGGAGATATTGAAAAATTTTGATATGACAAAATGAAAATCCATGCCCACTCCAATGGTGATGGATTTGAAGAAGATGAGTGATATTGATTCAGGAGAGATAGATCCACACTTATACAGACTGTTGATTGGATCATTGATGTATCTGGTTAACACCATAATGGATATATGCTATGCAGTGAATGTGCTTAGCTAGTTTATGAGACAACTGAGAAGACACACTGGATATCAACAAAACATGTATTGAGATACTTACGAGGTACAATTGGTTATGGCCTAAAATATGCCTCCAGTGTAGACTTGAGCCTACAGGGATATGTCGATGCAGATTGGGCAGGGAGTGCAATGGACAGGAAACACACCTCTGGTTGTTTATTCACTTTAGGGTCTTCCATGGTTTCCTGGTGTAGCAGAAAATAGAGATCTGTGTCATTGAGTACCGCAGAGGCAGAGTACATTTCATTGAGTGTATTAGTCCATGAAGCAATGTGGCTTCACAAACTTCTAACTGACTTATTCGATCATGATATGGATCCTATTACTATTCATTTTGATAACCATAGCTGTGTGAAGCTCTCTGAGAACCCTGTGTTTCATGATAGATCGAAACACATCGAGATAAAATATCACTATATCAAAGACATGGTTCAGAGGAAGATAGTACAAGTGCAGTATCTTCCTACCCATTATAAGATCGTAGATATCTTCACCAAACTGCTTGCCAAGACAAAGTTTGAGTATTTATGTGAGAGACTTGTCCTAGTGGAGAATGCCTCCCTAGCTAAGAGGGAGTGTTGATGATTACAGCTACATGAGACATCCTCCAGGACATAGACTTGAAAGAGAACCACTGTGATGGGTGTGTGGTTCCTATATGAGACATAACTAGAATGTACTGATGGCCTCCTCCTTACAAAGAGTTGAGAAGAAGTCAAAATGATTCTCCTATGTAACACAGTGAGAAAGAATATATGATGAGTTAGACATACCGGTGGTTGAGCACAAGGTGAACATGTGAATTCCCATGAGTTGGGTGCATCGTTATGAGACAAAGATGAAAATGATGTATTATCCTCCTCTAAGCAAAGAGTTGATATGATGAACTCCGGATGACTCTCTTGTGTAATGCAGTGGGAAAGAAGATCTGTTGAGTTGGGCGTGCATGTGGATGAGCATAGGTGAACGTGATCCTAATGGTTGAGCACTAGTGAGTGTGGTTTTCCTATGAGACACAGTGATATAGAGATATGGACATCCCTATGGATGTGCCCCTAGTGGTTGAGCACTAGTGGGTGTATGATATCCCTTGCTATATTGTTCAAGATTCAGACTTACATGTAACCCTAATTGTAATATAAAGGATACAGGTCGGCCCCACCTTAATGTAAAAGATAATTAATCTGGTAATTATTAATTATATTGTGAGCTAGTGAGGTCGGACATGTTGTGCCAATAGACACTTATGTTGACATGTTCAGTCCAATATAAATAAAGGTAAATTCCCCATTGAGGAATCATATCTTAAGTGTGAGTTTGGAAATCAGCAAGTACATCTTCTTAGGAAAAGTGTGCACCTCTCTTGGGCACTAGTCTTCTAGGGTTTGTGAGCACCCTTTTTGTGCTAGCTTTTCTTTATACCAATAATGAGGGTGAAAAACCATACCAATAATGCGAGTGAACAACCATGCAAATTCTCTATACGGGTTTTTTAATGAAGCTACCTCAATCCTAGAAGTTGTGGGGTTATTGGTTGGGTCTTCCAAGTAATTGCTTAGAAACCTATTTTCTCCTTTATACTCCTTCAAAAATTATTCATCCTCTTCATTATTTAATCGCATGGTAGGTGTAGGAAGTCGTAGCATTTTGGATAATGTTGAAGGAGTTAAAGAAATGTGTTGATGACCTTTCAATTGAATTATTTTTTGTTCATAGATGAAGTTGTTTTCACACCATTGAACAATCTCTTTCAAGTTTTTCACTTCTAGAACACAACCTGCTAATGCTATTCCTAAGGTCCATATTAATTTTGTTTTCTTCTCGGTTGGGGAAAGAGATATGTAGTAATTTTATTCCCTGGACCACTGAAACTCTTGATTCTCACACCCCAGTGAGTTCAATATATCTATGCAATACAATTCATTTTTCTTACTTGAAATTATTTTCTTCTTTTGACAAAAAAGTGGCAGTATTGTCGATACTTACAGCTTGGCATATTTGATTTTATTTAATTTCACCACATATTGTCTTGAGAACTCAATCAATCATAAATATTTCTTTTAATATTGTTGGCTTACATGATATTTGGATTAATTGTGAGATTTAATTGATGTGTCATGAAATTAATAACAAAATTGTGCTTATACAACTGTTAGTTGATATGGCAGGGGCAATAAATGTGATGGGAAGTGGTGATGTTATATCATGGCAAGTGGAAAGTGTTAAGTATGAAGGTGAAAAATGAGAAATGGGAAGTGTAAAATGTATGACATGGAAATGCGGACTTGCGGACCTATGGATCTGTGAACTTGTGAACACGAATATGAGGAAGGGTGAGGAGGTTTGCATTGGGATTGAAAATATGGTTAAGTATTTAAAAGGGTGTTATTGTGGATGGAAAAGGTGTGTTTTGGAGAATTGTGAACTTGCAGACCTAGGAACTCAAGTAACAAGGTTAATGGGAAGCGCATAATTTGACATCCGCCTTTGTGAAAATTGACTAAGTGTCAAAAGAGTAAAAAAGGTACAATTCAGAGAAAGAAAAAGAGAAGTGCATTTTGGTGAATGGAGGGTTGCGGACCTGTAGACCTAGGAAATCAAGAAATTTTGACGAATGATATGCAGCTCTACATCTGTATTTTCAAAATGTGACCAAGTATTAAAAAGGTTAAAGTGAAATAAGAAGGATAAGGAGGTGAAAGGTACAAAATGTAGGTAGCGTGAATGCGGACCTATGGGTTGATGGACCTACAAACATGCGGACTTGAAACTTTTTCTACCCTCACTCCGCAATGTTTGAAAAATGACTAAGTGTTTGAAAACTTTTGATAGGAGAGAAAATAAAAACAAAGGAAAATAAACATGAATAATAGGTAAGGAAAATGATCCAGGTGTATCTCGATGGCCATCCACCTTTTCCATTGAATCGACATTTTGAGCCTATTATTTTCATAAACCATGATATTCACCCTTTTGATGGGGAATGGAATGTAATACCATCTTCATTTGTTAATTACAGACATCATGTAATTATTTCCTAGTGATTTTATGCACATTCCTACAACATAGAGTTAACACACCGATTCCCATTAGAACTTTGTAGTTAAGCACACTCTGGATAGAGTAGTATTGGGATAGGTGACTGCCCAAGAAGTCCTATTGTTTTACATGCCTATGGAATTTTATAAACTTAGATTAATTTATCCCACATGCATCATGGGAATTGTTCTCCTCTCACTCTCTCATATATAATTGAGGTGAAGGAGTCCCTTTAAGCAGGAAATGGAGTGTGATGTAAAGCTTGTTGTGAATGAAGCATAACCAACATCTCTTTCTTTTCAGAGATAAGCTACCCCATTCTGCTAGTTTGTGTTCTACATTGTTTTTATGTCTTATTCGTTAATAGAAGTTGGGTTTCACTATATTTATGTGTTCTTGGCTATTTATTTTTTTTGTCTCATTTTGTTCTCAGTATAATCTCGATCAGTGGCCATGGTATAGAGATTTATATCTCAAGCTAGTTTCTCTTGAGGACAACCACTCTTGCCAACTCAAGCGAGCTCCCATGGAGGAAGAAAAGAGAGATGGAAGATCAAGAGATCATTTCAATACATTGCTCAAGGAAGCCCTTGTGCGATAGAGGAACGAGATGATGGAAAAATTTACTCAGATCCTTCAACGACTACGGATGGCGGCCAAGGAATCTTCGACAAGCATTCATTTCGAAGGTGTGTCACCCTTCAAGGTACAATTAAATTTTTATATCCCCTTATTTGAAGGCTATATAGATGCAGATGATTTAGAAAAATGGTTGAATCTGCTAGAAGGTTATTACTATGTCCAAAATTTTCCTGACAGTGAAAATCTCACCTTCGTGCTCCTTAAATCTCTTTCTTATGTCAAATCTTAGTGGCAAGGTTACTGGGAGAGGTACATCATGAATGAATATACACCATTCAAGAGAGAACCCACTTGGGCGGATTTTGTAGATTCCCTAAAGGAGGATTTATACCATGTCAAAAATTATGATGATCAGTACATGAGATGGACAACTCTGCGTTAGAAAAGAGACTAGACAGTGTCGAAGTACACTAACATATTTCATACCATACGCTCAAAACTAGGTATCAAAAAATTTGAGCGGCACTTGGTTTTGAAGTACTACAATGGTCTACACAAATAAATTCAAACAAAGATGGATTTCTTGGGCACCTCCTCACTGGAAGTTTCTTATCGATATGTAGTCAAGATCGAGCAAAATTTCAAGCAGTGGAGTAAGCAGGAGTTTGGGTTTGAAAATGCACCACAACACAAGCATGGAAAAGGAAACCCTAACTCATAGAAAAAGAGGATAAATCAACAAGGAAGGCCAACCTCAAGAGATCCATTCCAAGATGTAGGTAAAGAAGGGTAATGGGAAGTTTAAGAAAGACATCATAAAGTGGTGCGAGTTCCACAAAATATCTTGGCACAACACCGATGAATGTCGCTCAAAACAGTCATTGGTGGTCGAGCTCAAAGAAAAAGAATCAGAACCTAACTTAGACTTTGATTCAGAGAACCATAAAGGGAAATAGATCATCGATGCAGAACCCACTACTACCATCGCGGCGACAACAATAAAACCAGAAGAACCAGAGGATCTTGAGGAGGGGGAGTGCGTCTTCCACTTGTTGATGTGGGTAAAGGGGACCCCACTGCATTTCATTTTTGAAAGCAAGAGTCAAAAGAACCTGATATTAGATGAGGTTGTCAAGATATTGAAGTTTCCAATGATGTCACACCCCCAATCATACACCATCATATGTTTGAGCTCGGGACGAGACATCTGTGTCAGTCAGCATTGTCGCATGTCCTATGGAATCAATCCCTTCAAGGAAGAGGTAGTGTGTGATGTTGCCCCACTTGAAGTCTTTGATGTTCTTTTAGGAAAACCATATATGTGGAAACATCACGCTATCTATGAGTCTTGGCCCCATAGTGTCATTGTTACTCGAGGAAGTCTGTTATAACCCTAAATTGCACCACACATGTTTACCCTGGCAGCAGGCCAACTCAGATCCCTTCCTTTCCAAAACTATGCTGAACAAACTCTTGAAAATCCTCTTGGGTCAAGGCCCACATGCCCTAACCCACTACTGCACGCGGGTACATGCTGGTAGGCCTACTACAGCCTGCGTGTACCTAACAAAACACAAAAATAGGAAAGTTTCCGACGGGACAAAGAGCTATGGGTCAGTTAACTGAAACTCTCGGCCATGCATGGCCGAGAGTTTGTCCAAAACCCTAGCTCCTTCTAGCCTATAAAAGAAGGGGTAGGGGTACCATTTGGAGGAGGAAAATTATAGCGAAGAAACTCTACCCATTTGCCGAATCCATTGTCCCAACCCTTTAGCCTTTCCTCAAGCCTAAGGAGAATTAACACAAAGTAGTTGGAGGACAAAAGAAGAGGAGGAGCCCAGGATCAAGATCAAGGAGCGGTGGCCGGTCTCGACTTTGATTGTAAGTTGATTCATTTTGAAAATAATAAAAGAATGCTTTTCCTGTCCCAATGCATGAGTTATATGTGGTTTGTGTAATTTATGCTTAATTTCTAACCCTCAAGTAGAAAAGTATCATGCATGCGTAGTTGTTTGTTTTGATTGCAGGAGAACTTTGGAAGGAGCAGCACAAACAA
This sequence comes from Picea glauca, assembly GCA_000966675.3. Taxonomy (NCBI): domain Eukaryota; kingdom Viridiplantae; phylum Streptophyta; class Pinopsida; order Pinales; family Pinaceae; genus Picea; species Picea glauca. The sequence goes on from JZKD02S1269929.1 coordinate 79,100, forward strand.
ACGGTCAAAACCACAATGGAGGATCTACACCAAACATCAGTAAAAAGGTTAGTAGTTCCTTTCCATGCATGTATCGTGAAAGAGGGGTTTAAGTTTTGGATGGTAGGTTAAAAGGTCATTTCTTTACGGTCAAAATCTGCATGCAAGTCTGACCCTAGTTTGCTAGTCCATAGCGTATTTTTCCGAACAACAGAATTGACGACCATACTGGGGAAGATACTCTTTAGGGTTTCCGGATTTAGTTGAGGTTTTTGGGTAGTTTAAAAGATTAGATTTCCTGTTTCTTTGTCTGTCTGTTTTCTGTTAGGTCGAAGCTAGCAGGGAACCTGGTTCTTTATACCATTTTTTCCTTGACTGTTGCTTGACGGTAATTATCGGGACACACAGAGGTACATGCGGCCTGCAGAAGGCCTCCACGCGTGTACCCGCACCCTAATCTATTACAGCCCGCGTGTGAACGCTAGCTGTAGAGGTTTCAATAGCGGGTAGGAGTTTAGAAAGCTTGAGAGGCAGTCCTCCTCTTCCCTGTTAGAATTATATATTCTCAGGGGGCTTTTTGGATCCTATCTGAGTCTTGCTAGTTCACAGTCTTGTCTCAGTTTGTCTTGTTGAGTTTTATTTTTCCTTACAATTATTTTTTCTTTTCTGTTAGAAGAAGCATCCAAGCCTTCTAGAGACCCTAGTTATCAATACCAGATGCCTCTTCTTGGTCTGGGCTGCCTGTGTTTATTTTTTGTCTTAGAGTTTATACATACACACATCATGTACAAGGTCAACCCGTGGGTACATGCATCCTATTTCAGCTCAGCACGCGTTCGCACGCGTGCTGTTTTAGTGACAGAAGCCTGCTTGACAGGCTACTTTTCGGTCAAGGTTGGGCAGTCATCCCCTCATTTGATGAGAAGTATTCCTCTCAGGTGTGTGAGTCTAGGGTTGAATAGTCAGTAGGTTAGGTCCTCTTACCTTTAGCCTACTTTTTCTTAGTTGATAGTTGACAAGAAAAGATAAAGAAAAAAAAAATTGTTTTATGGTTTTTAGACAAGCGTAAGAATTTGTGCTTTCTTGATTGCCATTGTGTGTCTTTTCTCTGATTCTTTGAAATCTGCGCTTTAAGCCAGAATTTTGTTTTTCTTGGTTTTAGGCTTGTCAGTATTTTCCCTTTGTTGCTTGATTAGCACGTAAATAAAAAAAATAAAAAAAGAGAAAAACAAATCTTTTCATTTTCTTCTTTGTTTGAAGATTGTGTTTCTGCATCAATAGCTAGGGAGAAGTCTTTTTGTTCATAAGTTTTTGCAGTGCATTTAGACCATAAGTAGCTCATAGTCGAGCAAAATTCCTTTATGTTTGCTGCATGAAATCTTAGAAAAATTGAAAAGAAAAAGAAGTCTTTCTTTGTGAAAAGTTGTTGATTTTTGCATTTAGTAAATGTCTTTTGTTTCCATCTTTTTTCATTTTGTTTTTTCTTTGAGTCTTTACACATCATCAGTTTCACCTTCATACCCCGTGACGTAAAAAATCCCATAAAAGAAACGCTAATTTAAAATCTATTAGACTTTTTGTTTGTAGGGTTCATACACTAGTTCAGGACTAGGGCCTTGGATTAGGTTGGAGAGGAAACTTTCCAAGGCCACTCAAAACCAAACATTGGAGTCTGTGATAGGGAGTGTAGAAGTCCAGTTTTGTGGAAGTTATCTGGGACCCCCCTCTAACACAGGGGCTAAACACGAGGTCACGTGAGGAAAGGTAGCAGAGATAACCCCTCCAAAGCCGAACCAAGCGTAGTGGAGAACACATATCGAGGGCTTGTTTTGAGATTCTGTCGTTTGCATTTTCCACGGGGCTTCGTGGGTCTCGAATCCGTTCGAGGTCCTCAGTTGTCTTCTGGACCATTTTCTCTTGATACCCTTGACAGGTTTCGGGCTTGATACCCTGCTCATTGTGGTCTACCCGACTTTCGACTATACCCGCCTGGTGACTGTTCGCGTGCTGGCAAACTAGTTGCCAATATTTTTAGGGACATACACAAGTGACTGCGGGGGTATACCACGGTACCTAGGATAGACATCGGGCCACGCTTTGAAGAGTATACCCAGAGGGTGCTTCCATTTTCGAGTTTCACTTGCACCAGTAAGTTTCTCTAGTGTTGGTTGTTGTAACTGTTCTTCCAACTAGTTTAGTGTTTTCTTGTCTTATCTCTTAGGGGATTCTTTTTTAGTGTGTGTTACTGTTTGAATGTGTAGAATACCTTAGTGTGTCTTGGATCTACTCACACAGTGGAGGATCCTGAGCTCCGCCTGTCACAGAGGCTTCTGGGCCTGCCACCAGTTATACTGGAGCCCACCCCGCCACCATTGAGGCGGAAGCTAGACCAACAAGGGTCTTTTGAAGCAACCGGGTTACAAACCATTTTGCCCGAACAACTCCCAGAGGAATCAACCACCAATATTGGTTCGGTTGAAACCCCAACCACTGATACTTGGCCATCGTTCATTGTACCTATCCAATTTTACGAATGCTTGTCAGTGCCTCACACAGTTATGGAACCAAATGTTGTTACTTCCGCTGTGAATTCTTCCATTCCCACCACCATTGCTACCACAGGAGAAGCATCTCCTAAATTGCCATCGTCGGTCCGAACCACCATGGTCTCGGCCGCAACTACGTCGCACAGTGGACCGACCCCATCTATCGCGACAACCACAACTCCCTTTACACCTAGTGAGACAGGCTCTCTGTTTTCATACGGTATGCCTAGTTCGGGCACAAGTCCTGCACTCACTCACTCCACTTTACAGACATTGGGTCTGGGGGCAGGGAGCTCTAACGCTCCTATGCAAGGTCAACTTGGGGGCATTCCTGTCCATTTTAACGCTTTTCCTTACGCTGGAGGTCATATATCTCCTTCGTCCCCTTCGCTTGGTGGCTTGCATTAGCAGTCCGCTGGGCAGCCTACACACACGAGTTCATTTGGATCCGAGAGTCAAGGAACACCTACGCACACTATGATGGTAGGTTTGTCACCGTTTGTTTGGAACGGGAGGTTTGGTAACAACACTTTCGCATCCACCGCTTTCCCGTCTGGGGGCACTCCCATTTTTGGACAGTCTACTCCGTCGCAGGGTACTATTCCTGCGCCAGGGGCACATATAGTAGGACTTTGGAACTCAGGACAAGGATTCATTCCCTCCTCTGGAATGTCGTTCTGGGGTAATTCTTTCCACAGTCAATGGAACCCTGGACAGAATTCTATGCCTCTCCCATAAGGACTGGCATGGGGTAATCCTTCCCAAAGTCTATCAAACACGATGAATGCCCAACATCCTATGTCCTTTATGGGGAATCAACCAATGATGTCTCCACAGATGAAAAATCCTTATGCTGGTCAGGGCCATGGTTTCTACCAGAATCCGGGCCAGCAACCAAACTTTCCCTGGCAACCTGGTGCCAGTCAAACTCCAGGACCCTTTTTCCCAGACTATCAACAGCAACCCAAACTACCATTCCTGGCGACGTTACACTTGCCAGATTTGAAAAGGTTGTTAAATGATCCTATTTGTCACAATCCACGTTGGCCTCCTATGCCAACGAAGTTGCCTTCGGACATTCCAAAGTTCGAGGCCAAGCCTAACGAAGATCCAGGTGATCATGTGATTACCTTCCATATTTGGCATTCATCTAACTCATTGAAAGATGACTCCGTCCAGTTGCGATTGTTTCAACGCACTCTTATCGGGAGTGCTGTGAAATGGTACATTGAGCTCGATCGCTCACTATACTCTTCTTTTGGCGAACTGGCAATGGCCTTCCTTAACCATTTCCAGTTACCTGTGAGATACGATGTTGGCACAGAGCTGCTTGCCAATTTCGAACAGAAAACAACGGACCATATCTTTGATCATATCTGAGAGTGGAGACGCCGAAAGAATCTAATCAAGGTACCAGTCCCACCAGCATTCCTTCTTGAGTGGTTCCTTAAGTCTTTAGTCCCACAATTATCCAAAGACGTCGTGACTTTAGGAGTTTTCTCCGAAGAAGATTCCATCATGAGGGCTCAGCAGTTTGAGCTCATCTATTCTTAGTCTGGTTTATTATACAACATCCTGTCGGATGCACCATGATCGATACTGGATAAAAATAGACAGAGAGCTGGACCACATGCCGATGGTATTGTTGGTTCAGCACAAACCAAGCCCCCTGAGCAATTGGCAAAACAATTGCAATAGTTATCTATACAACACTCAGTGCCCAGCCAGACTACTGCTTTGGCTGCTCCTCCTACCCAAATGTCGGAAGTACACTTCATGTAGTCGACTAACCCCAAGGCCACCCAGCAGCCTGAAGGGAAGAAAAAACAACGCAAAAAGGGTAAGGGGGATAAAAAAACCACTGATAATGCTGGTGAGGGCACCACAAAAAAATGGAAGGCGAGGTATCCGTGCAACTTGTGTGCAGAAGACCACCCGACCCATCTTTGTCCTCGACTTGGAGAGGCCCAAAATTTTGTCACACAACAACAACAAGTCGTGTTGACTAATCCCTTTTAGCATGGGCAAAATTTAACTCAAGCCTCTACAAGCGCCGAATGGGGCATCCAAGAAACCTGCCCTCCCCCAAACAATTCCTCATCCGCGAATGTATATATGGTTAGGGGTGATGCTTTAATAACGACTAGAGCGCACGACTATAGTAAACCAAGTGCCTCTGAGAAGGTTAAAGAAGCTGAGATCCCATCTCTTCCTCTACAGATCAAGAATACGTTGGGTGAAACAATGACACGTATTCCAAAGCGTGCATTTAAGAAAGCTTCTCACAACCCAAACGCAAGGGCCGCCCAGAATTACTCTGTGGTGGAAGATTTATCACAAACCCCTTGTGCGATGTCCGCTTTGGAGGTCCTCCAAAGCTACCCTGCTCAGAGGAAAGCCTTGTTAACTGCTTTAGGCTCTACTGAGACTTGTAACTCGGGTACCATCATGCTAGATACAATTGAATTAAAACCTCGTCTGCCTTACCACATAGCGTTTCAGATAGTAGTGGCTCATCCCACGAAAATTTTTACACACAATATCTTTCGCACGGTGGTTGACGAGGGCGCCTCGACATGCGTTATGTTGTTAGCATGTGGGAAGGCCATTGGCCAGCCCGCTTTGTCTCCGTCACCTACTCTCCTCAATGCATTCGACGATCATTCTTTCCGACCACATGGCATCGTTCCTTCTTTCCTTGTGCAGTTAGGAGGGAATACCGTGTGCGTCGAAGTAGAGGTAGTCGATGCTCCCCTCAACTATAACCTCTTTTCAGGTCGGAGTTGGACTTATGCTATGAAAGTTGTGGTTGCTACAATTTTTCGAGTCTTGTTGTTTCCACACGAGGGTTGGATAGTGACCATTGATCAATTGTCCTTCTCTAGACCTGACCCAGCTTTGGGGGCATCCACGGTTCCCATGATTGATAATCCTTAGCCCGATGTCGTTAACATAGGAGTTGGGTTGTGCCCATCCTTGATGGGTACCTTCGATTACCCACCTCCTCATAATGATGTCAAGTTTATATCTAATCACCACAAGGCTGATATTTTTCACGTTTCGTCGTTCCACATGACTTACTTTGCGGATCCGTGGATTCTTCCTTCCCCATCAGCCACGATGGATGAGACAGGGCACTCCGACATGTCCATGCCCTTATCGGCCGCTGAAGTAGCATACTCTTAGTCCAACAAGCTTCATCTAACCCTGATCTGACTCCCGTACAAGAGTTGGAACCACTTCTAGAGCCTATTTGGGCTCAGGGTTCTCTTGCTACCACCGATTCGTTAGACTTAGTATTGCCTTCTGACGAAGCAGTAATCAAAGCAATGACTAGTCCAGACAAAACTTGGGAAGATATTCATTACAGATCATATTTCCTCCCAGAGTTAAGCCGAATCGAGGCAGGCGAATTCACTATCACCATGACGGGAGATCAGCCGTGTCCTATTAACCTCTTAGCTACACAGGAAATTTATGCTGAGGGGAATATGGCGACTATTACTGAAACTATACCTATCGATATCTCCTGAAACCCTGGCGTCGTGGAGAATGTCTTCGTCGGAGCGGATTGCTCCCTCGAAGAGATTCAGATTTACACTGATCTTTTCAAAGAATTCCATGACGTTTTTGCCTGGTCTTATGAGGAAATGCCAGGTATCGATCTGAAAATAGTTGAACATGAAATCACAACGTATCCTGATGCCAAGCATGTTCGACAGAAACTGCGTCCAATTAATCCTAAGAAAGAAGCAACCATTAAGCTTGAGGTTGAGAAATTGCTCAAGGCGGGTTTCATTGATCCTATTCATTTGACTCAATGGGTGTCAAACCCCGTGCCGGTCAATAAAAAACAAGGCACAATTCGTGTATGTACTGATTTCCGTGATTTGAACAAGGCATGTCTAAAAGATAATTTTCCAACCCCATTCATTGACCAGATCATTGATGAATGTGCCGGTTGTGAAGCCTTTTCGTTCATGGATGGTTTTTCGAGATATAATCAAATCCAAATCAAACCTGAAGACCAACACAAAACGACATTCATTTGTTTGTGGGGTACATTTGCATATCGTAAGATGCCTTTTGGCCTTAAAAATGTTGGAGCCACTTTCCAGTGGGCCATGTCTTTTGCGTTTCATGACCTCAAACATATAGTCGAGGCCTATCTAGATGATTTAGCATCACGCTCTCGCAAGTGAAAGGATCATCCTACACACCTTAGACTAATCCTTGAATGCTGTCGCTACTTCGGGATTCGCTTGAATCCCAACAAGTGCATCTTTTGCGTCACATCAGGACGTTTGTTAGGTTTCATTGTATCAACAACAGGGATCATGGTGGATCCTCTTAAGGTGGAGGCAATAATCAAGTTGCCCCTCCCAAGCACAATCTTACAACTTCAAAGTCTTCAAGGCAAGGCGAACTTCTTATGACGCTTCATCGCCAACTATGCCGAAATCACCAAGGGCTTTATGCATTTATTGAAGAAAGATGTTCCCTTTTTCTGGGACGAAGCCGCTCAACGCTCTTTCGACGCATTAAAACACACCCTCACAACCGCACGTCTGCTATGACCACCTAATTATAAAAAAGATTTCTTATTATATCTGGCTGCCGCAAAGTCAACTATAGGCATGGTTTTAGTTCAGGAAGATGATTCGTTTTCAGAATACGTGATCTATTACCTGAGCCGAGGGCTCATAGGAACAAAACTTAATTATTCCCATCTCGAAAAACTTGTGTTGGTAGCAGTTCATGCTGTTCAATGGTTCTGTCACTATGTTTTGTTTTGCAAGACCACCGTCGTTGCTGTCGTGAATCCATTCCAGTACATGTTGACACGACGAGTTATTGGCGGAAAAATAAGTAGATGGATGGTCATCCTCCAAGAATTTGACTTAGACTTTGTTTCAGTGAAGTCCAAGAAGTCATTGGTCTTCGTAGAACTTATTTCGGAACTTCCAGTTGAGTCAGGTGACGTTGTGCCTGAGGAATCGCCTATCTGGGGGGATATGTTTTTGATTCAATCCTCAGACCCTTGGTACGGAGATATACTGATCTATCTCCAGACTTTGAAGTGCCCCACCTATGCTTCTCATGAAGAGCATCGGCGGATACGCCATCAGGCTAAGAATTATCTCATACTCGATGATACGTTGTATCGGAGAGGTGTAGACTGCATCTTGCGTCGATGTCTCACTCATGAGGAGGCTGTCATAGTGCTCAACGATTGTCATACAGGAGCTTGTGGTGGTCACTTATATGGGTTGGCAACAACCCAAAATTTTTTACGAGCAGGATACTTCTGGCCCACACTTATCAAAGATTGTATCGAGTTGGTCAAGAAGTGCCATCTATGCCAAATCTTCTCTTGGAAGATGAGGGCACATCCAGCTCCCATGTTTCCTATCATCACAGTTGGTCCCTTCACTAAGTGGGGGATTGATTACACTACATGCAACCCCCCATTAGGAAGGGGGCACCACTATATCATCATAGCTGTCGAATACTTCACTAAGTGGGTCAAAGCTATGCCAACATTTAAAGATGATGGAGAGACTGCATCTCTCTTCTTATTCAACTAGATTATAGCACGGTTCAGCGTCCCGGGAGAGATTGTCACTGACCATGGAAGCCACTTTCAGAACCAAATGATGTCTGAATTAACATCAAATCTTGGGTTACGACAAGAACATTCATCACCTTACTACCCCCAAGCCAATGGGCAGGTGGAAGCTATAAACAAAACTCTTAAGACTATTCTACAGCGAACTATAAACTTAGCCAATTCAAACTGGCATTTGATGTTATACTCGGCATTATGGGCTTATCGAACATCAGTTAAGACTACAACCAGTTTCTCACCTTTCCAACTTGTTTACGGGCTGGAGGCAGTCTTTCCCATCGAATGTCAAATCCCATCTCTGAAATTGGCAGTACAGTTATTGCCAGACACTTCTCCACTTGAAGAACGGTTAGTACACCTCGAGCAGCTTGATGAACAATGTCGCGATGCGGCCCTGGCCAACGAGGTTCATAAACATAAGGTCAAGTGTCAATATGGTAGGTACGTTCGTCCTCGGATTTTTTCTGAGGGTGACCTTGTCCTGGTCTATGACCAAGACAAGGACCCCCTGAGGGTAGGAAGGTTTAAACCCATGTGGTTTGGACCCTTCATTATCAAATAGGTTTTAAAAAAGGGTGCTTATTGTTTGGTCAATTTTGAAGGTAATGCTTTGGTGGAGCCTAGAAATGGGCTCTACCTCAAGAAGTATTACTCATAGAGAGGTCACTGTGGGTAACTTTTTGTAACATATGTATAGTCTTTGTACTATTACTTTTTATGTTTCTTTTAAAATTATTATGGACATGTCATTGATGTTATCTTTCGTCAATATGGCAGATGTCAAGTGAGTCCGAGGTGTTCGTTGGGTATGCGGATGGTGCTAGTTGACACACGCGGAGGCTTGCCTCCACAGCTTGGGTAATCTTTACACCACAGGGTCAGTTGTTATCTTCCGGAGGGATATGCTTAGGTGACACCACAAATAATGTCGCCGAGTATAGTGCAGTTATTGAGCTGCTTCATGACGCCTTGTCATTGGGTATCTCTCATCTCCGGGTCTATCTAGACACTCAACTGGTTGTGTCGCAGCTAAACAGAATATACCGGGTTCACGATCCAACTTTACACCAACGATTCCTTAGGGTACGTCTCTTAGAATGCAACTTTGATTATATTGCATATTTTCATGTTCCTAGGAGATTAAACCAAGTTACAGATACTCTAGCTAATCACATTTTAGATTGGCATCTTGCCCACATATAAAAAGATCATGGACATAAACATGTAAATACATTTTTGCACACATAGTCCATAAGACACAAAAAGAGATAAAAACCATATATAAACATCATAAAATCCTCAGAGTACATAGATGGGCGCAAGCACCTCAAAAGTGGGAACAGTAATGAGTCACTGGGCTTATGCCCTCAAAAAATATATACATATAAGTGCTTGTGGCACATCAAAAAGTCTAAAAGTTTGTTCAGGGCTTGTGGGCCCTGTTATAGTCATCTACAACATGAGCTAAATGCCTAAACAATCGGAACCATGTCCGAGGTGCCCCCACAACATGAGGCTGCATGGATGGCAGCAAGTCCTCTATCTCTGCCATTGGGACTGTGTGAGTGAGCACAATGAAGTTCCGCTGAATTCGCCTCAGGACTCTCTTGGCCTCTCCTGCTGGGAGGTTCCCGGCTACTGCTGCTCCCCCAGTGGTGGCAGCCGCGGCTTCTAGCCGTGGGCGACGCCTGTTCCATGCATAATCGACAGGTTGCATGGGTCCCACATCTGCATGCAACAAACGTTTACCCGTCAAATACTCTGACATCCAAAAACATGATATATATATCAAAAAAGACATAAAAATTACATATGCAAACAAAAAAACTATACAGGTGGAGACTTACCCATCTCCCCTCGCTCCTCACCAAGAGGCACGGGTAACTCTAGATCTCTCAAAAAGTCGATCCCCGCATATGGGTAGTCCTCGATAGCAGGGATCTATCATGACAACCAAGCAAAAAAGTTGTCGTCGAAGGCCTCCATGGTCCTTCCACCACCCTGTCATGGAAGTAACACTGCCCATCTGCATACTGTGGGGAAAGTGGCCAGATGTCCTCGTATTGCAAGCCAAGGAATGAAACACAGAACTCTCTCGAAAAAGAACGAACACAAGATAGTCCCAAACCCAAAGTTCCTCTATGTTTGTTGTCGGAAATCTGTCAATTGCCTCTTCATACACTCCAGTAGTGTGGTACTCCAATCAAAAATTTGTGCATTCATGCACTGGATAGCACAGTTCATCTATGCACGTGAAGCCTGGTGCACGGCTGCTGAGCCGGTAATCCGCCCAATAAGCAATAGGATAGTCTATAATGTGAGGTTGGTAATCCTACTAATCGGTACCGAAGATCCTCTACGATCGGTCCCAACCTCACAGTACTTAGCTATCAACTCCGAGACCTTGCTCGTCCCTGTAGGAAAAGTTTGAAAGTTGACTGGTTCCCTTCTCCTTGAGAGGCCAGTCAGAAAGTAAATATCCTCGGTGGTGGGCACCAAGGATTGCCCCTCTAGCATAAACGCCTTTGCGTCAGGGTGCCAGTAATAAATCAAGACGTTCAGCAGCCTTGGTTGCGCGTGCATGAATGGACATAAAAGGAATTTCAACAAACCGCACTGCATCAACACAACCACAACATTCGGATCTGCAACAACTAACTCATTGGAGGCCTCGTGCTCCCTTTCTCTCCACTAGACATACATCCTGCCAACAAAACAAGGTAAAGGAGGGTCAATACTTTTTTCCATTTTCTTTTTCATCAATAGGGAAGGGTACACGCGTGTTGTAGAGGTGACAATCGCGTGTACCCGCGGGTTGTCTCTGGACAGCCCGTGTGTACCTAGGGCCGACCTTTTTGAGGGCGACGTCCACCCAAAAAATAAAACAACTGCTAAAATGGAAGTTTTGAATAGCTAGTTAATGGCGTTTGTACTGACTTGGTCTAAGCAGGAGTCTGTTTCATCCACTGTAGCTCCCAGAATCACGATCTTGGGCAAAGGGGGTCTTTTGGCTCCAGAGTCAATTTCCAAATCAGTAATGGTGATAATGAGCTGCCAACTTCTATTTATAGACTTTTTGGCCTCTTTTTGTCACTTTTTTGGCCCCCCTTATCAGTTTCTGTTAGAAAAACAGGACCGTGGAGCAATAAAATAAAACAAATGCAGAAACAAAACACAGAAGACACACAATACAAGAGAGACGCAGATTTACATGGTTCACCCAGTGTGGGCTACGTCCACCAGAGAAATTGCCAGGTCCTTCCTCGATTATTATCCAGCAAATGAAGGGATACAACCTACAGCAAAACCCGTTGTAACTTCCTCTTCTTTCTCTTACAGTCTCCTCTCTCAGAATACAATATTCACCATCATTCATAGCCGTAATACATTTCCCTCATAAAAGAGGGTTGCCTTCTAGGGCAAAAAAAACCCTAACATAATCTCTACCGTTAGATCTGCGACCTTATAATGAACGGTCCAGATTTACAATGAAATTA
>JZKD02S1269929.1:95784-116165 GCA_000966675.3 Picea glauca
GGAGTTTCCTTTTATGCTTTTTCAGACTCTCTAAATATGAAAAACACTGAGCTTACCTTCTATGGGCTCGTTAAACTTACATCGAAGGACGTTACCATTGTGTGTTCTATCAATCACATTTGCATACCTTATCCATCAGCCTTGTGACAGTTTGCTTCTGTGTCTTAACACCTTTGGCCGCTAGAGAATTTTTTTCGAGTATCATTTTACCAGAACATCAGTCTTGTCCTTGTGCCTCGAGCTTGTATGCTTGCAGTACTCGTTCCTCCATTGTAACATAATACTCCTTTATTCTTTTTCAAAATCATCAAAAAGAACAAAAAAAAATCAAATATACCCCAAAAAGAGGATGGGAAAGGTATTTTCTTTATTGGCAGCATCATGAGTCGCCCTTGGATAAAGCACATCTATCCATTTGATCATCATACTATGTGATGTAGTACGACCTTAGGAAGCTTTTTCTCGCTATATAGAGTTGTGTCCTCCACCGTTTGGTTACTCTTCCAAACACATGGAGAGTTTGCGTTGCCTCCTTCTTTGTAGACTTATGATTAACATATATGCTGCCTGAGTCTTATCAGTTGTCGTGCTATTATCCAAGGGAAGTTTGTCACTAATCCTGAGTCAGCCCCTCTGCAATATGTCTTTTGTCCGCATACCCGGCCATCCTGAACGTCCAATCAAGTCCTTGTTCGAAATCATTGAAGCCTTCAGTCCGATCATCAAGATTATCAAGTCCATAACCGACAAGCCGTCGAAGACCTCTGGGTAGTGCAGTCGTACACTCATATTACACTCCTACCTGAGTTTTAGAAGACTTTGAAGTTGTTTCTTGAGCTCTGAAGTACAACCATTAGGCCGAATCAGCTTCTGGGAGATGGATACTCTATATGTATATCTTTATGATTTCGAGATGTAGCTCCGTTGTGTATTGTTCGTGGCTACTCTTTATAGTTATTTGACATGGATCTACAGTGTATTTGATTGGTAGCCATGGTTTTATTTTATCCCGAGCATGGGTATGCCTGCCTCGGTGAGATATTTGTTATTTTGCAGATGACACCTCTTGGTTCTTGATCCTTGGGCTCACTCATTCATCACATCAGTAAAGATTGGTAAAAGATTGGTAATGTATTTCGGCCATCAGATGCTCTTCTGACCTCACATATTAGGGGGCATCTGTTATAACCCTAAATTGCACCACACATGCTTACCCTGGCAGCAAGCCAACTCAGATCCCTTCCTTTCCAAAACTATGCTGAACAAACTCTTGAAAATCCTCTTGGGTCAAGGCCCATGCGCCCTAACCCACTACTGCAGGCGGGTACACGCTGGCAGGCCTACTACAGCCCGCGTGTACCTAACAAAACACAAAAATAGGAAAGTTTCCAACGGGACAAAAATCTATGGGTCAGTTAACTGAAACTCCCGACCGTGCATGGCTGAGGGTTCGTCCAAAACCCTAGCTCCTTCTAGCCTATAAAAGAAGGGGTAGGGGTACCATTTGGAGAAAGAAAATTATAGCGAAGAAACTCTGCCCATTTTCCGAATCCATTGTCCCAACCCTTTAGCCTTTCCTCAAGCCTAAGGCGAATTAACGCAAAGCAGTTGGAGGACAAAAGAAGAGGAGGAGCCCAGGATCAGGATCAAGGAGCGGTGGCCGGTCTCGACTTTGATTGTAAGCTGATTCATTTTGAAAATAATAAAAGAATACTTTTCCCGTCCCAATGCATGAGTTATATGTGGTTTGTGTAATTTATGCTTAATTTCTAACCCTCAAGTAGAAAAGTAGCATGCATGCGTAATTGTTTGTTTTGATTGCAGGAGAACTTTGGAAGGAGCAGCGCAAGCAAGCGGTCAAAAGCGCAATGGAGGATCTACACCAAACATCAGTAAAAAGGTTAGTAGTTCCTTTCCATGCATGTATCATGAAAGAGGGGTTTAAGTTTTGGGTGGTAGGTTAAAAGGTCGTTTCTTTACGGTCAAAATCTGCATGCAAGTCTGACCCTAGTTTGCTAGTCCGTAGGGTATTTTTCCCAACAACAAAGTCAACTCTACAGGGTACCATAGGTAGCTCCAACTACTGCCACTTCATTGATCTTGGAAAAACAGTGCCAAAAAGTAATCTCTCATACCAAAAAATTTTCCCTCTTCATGATCCAGTCAAACAATGAACAGGAGGTCACTACAACCACTATAGCCTCAGCCCAAGAAGTTTATATCCAACAAAAGAAGGTCAAAAATATTGTAGAGGAGCACGAAGATAATGACAATATTCCATAAGTTCATCATAGCTCTATTGGCGATGGCCCTTTTCAGGTGTGCTTGGGGTTCCAACCATTAGCCCCCATTGATATAACTCTTCTTGTTGCATCTTGATCAAAAAGTTCCTCCCACACTCAGACCAAGGAAGATCATGCAGCGAGATATGTTGAATGGATCCAACACCTCCAACAGCTTCATGACATCCTTCCACATGCAAAGTACAAGCAAGAAATCTACTTCAACAAGGCAAGTGTCTCACCAAGGTTTAGATTCAACAGAAGTTTTCCCATCTCCCGAGGGAACTAGATACAATGGGGACCATTTCTTCCTAAGGGGGGAGGAATGATCTAGGTGGGTCTCGGTGGCCATCCACCTTTTCCATTGAATCAATATTTCGAGCCTATGGTTTTGATAAACCATGATATTCGCACTTTTGATGGGGAATGGAATGCAATACCATCTTCATTTGTTAATTACAGACATCATGTAATGATTTCCTAGTGGTGTTATGTACATGCCTACAACATAGAGTTAATGCACTGGATCCCATTAGAACTTCGTAGTTAATCACTCTAGGGATAGAGTAGTATTGGGATGGGTGACCGCTTGGGAAGTCCTAGTGTTTTACATGCCTATGGAATTTTATAAGCATAGATTAATTTAGCCCACATGCATCATGGGAATTTTTCTCCTCTCACTCTCTCATATATAATTGAGATGAAGGAGGCCCTTTAAGAAGGAAATGGAGTGTGATGTAAAGCTTGTTGCAAATAAAGCATAGGCCAACATCTCTTTCTTGTCAGAGATAAGCTACCCCATTCTGCTAGTTTGTGTTCTACATTGCTTTTTTGTCTTATTCATTAATAGAAGTTGGGTTTCACTGTATTTATGTGTTCTCAGTTATATTTTTGTTTTTTCTCATTTCATTCTCAACATAATATAGATCAGAAAATCCTATGGGTGGTTAGATGAACACCAAGTTTATCAAGAATATGGATCAACACATGTCATTGTGTTTTCCCTTGTCATGAAACCTACAAGCTTGAAGAAGGTTCATTTGACCCTTTCTTGGTTTAAAATTCAATGAGAATATTAATATATAGGAAGGGTCATCCTACCCTTCCCTAATATCCCCTCCAATGAGAGTAGTAATTTAGAAAAACTATCTACTCACCCTTCCCTGGTATTTATTTTAATGAGAAACTTACTAGCTTGAAGGGTCAACTAACCGTCAATAAGAATACTAGGCTTGAAGAAGGGTTAGTTAACCTTCTTGAAGATCCACCCTTCATTAGAATACTAAACTAATGGATGGGTTAATAGACCCTTCATCAAGATCCCCCTCAATGTGAAACCTACAATATTGAAGAAAGCTTGACCAACCCTTTCGTGGGATCCCCCTCAAAAATAATACTAATCTTGAAGGATTGGCCCACCCTTAGTGAGAATATTGATCTACAGGAAGGGTTGATCGACTCTTCCCTAGACTCCCCCTAGATGAGGGTATTAATATAGAGGAAGGGATGTTGGTTTGTTATCTGAGTGTATATCTTTAACATGGTTGACCCAGTGTTCATGTCTACTAGGGTTCCAACAAAGCCTCTAAAACTATCGACCCTCCTAGTAAACCAGAAGGCAACGCAGTGCATAGAGTGCATTGCACAGTCTCACCCAAGATAGTATTAATGGGTGGTGACAATACTTAAGTGTTTGTAGCCTAAGATTGAGTGGAGATCTGAGAAGTGTACGTTGAGATTTCTATTTAACTTATTAAAGAAATATATTGTCATTCACGATTATGCATGGAATATAATCAACTCATTCATTCTGCATGCTACTATATAATTAGAAACAGTTGATAAATACATCCATTCAATCATATAACACAAGTTTTACCATGGTTCACCTCCTCCTGGGATACGTCCACAAAGATCTGGCTCTTAAGCTCTTCTATTATGGCAATTCCAAAAATAAAGCGTCGCGCGCTTTACAACTCCTCTTAGTCGGTTCGAGTTATATTATGAGGTGGACTAGATCATACCAGGCTCCTCAGCCTATGATATAACCCTCGAGATCTACCCTCATGACTCTCTACAACTCAACAACTTACAAAACTGGGTCATCTGACAAAGCATTAAAACTAGCTATCAAAACCAAACTCCTTTCTTCTGTTGACCCTTCGGATTACAGCTATTGCTTTCTATATCTCTCTCTAGCTCTTTCTATGAGACCTAGGTATCTATATTTATATGTTTTTTTCTCATCATCCATTACAATATATTACAAAAACCCTAACCCTAACATCATTAGGTCTTCCATGCATGCGCATGTTCTACTCTTCCTTCCAGTTGTCGCTTTCCTCGTGCATGCCTTCCTTCCCAAAAATATCCTTTTTTTCCTCTTTGGCCTGCTTCCAACAGGCCCCCAACACTAACATGTGGCTCGTCCTGAGCCACCTAATATTTGTGTGCTTCGTCAATCTCCCTAGTGATTTCTTGGAACTTCTCCATGAGTTTTGTTGTGTGTGTTTGGGCCTGCGCGGTCGTCTCCTTGAGTGTGTTCAATACCTACACTGCAATCTCTTTGTTGACCAACCTTACACATTCTGCCTGGGTCTATTCCATATATCTATTGTCTTCCTCTACCTGTGCAATGATCTCTGCTACTCACTCCTGGACCGGTTCCATTTGAGCCTGACACTCCTTTTTCTGCGTCTGCATAGTTATGAGTTATGCCTGGAGTTTCTTCATGTCTTGTGCCCCTTTGACACACTCTGTGAAGGATATTATCTTCTTCCTCTTCTTGAGGTCTTGGATAGTTGCACTTATCCTTTCTCCTTCCTGGTCCCACTGTTGGACCTACTGATCCTCTTTTAGCTTCATCCAGAGTTGTGTTGCTTTGTCAAATAAGTTGTCCACTAGGTGGACCTGTCGTTCTATCTCCTTTATCTGCTCTATTTCCTCCTGCTTCCTTTTCTCCCTTACCTCCAGTGGTGTGGTAGGTGTGAGTTGATCACGTAGATTCTCGATCTCCTGTTGGTATTGATCGATTGTTTACACAATATGATCAATCTTCTCTTTCACTATGAGTTCGGTCGTCTGTGTTATCTTTGGAATCTTCTTGCAGGCTACAGCCACTTTCTGATCCAGTCCCTTCATGCGTTCCCTCTCCTATTTTGTCTCGAGCTTGGCCTGCTCAAATATCAATTCCATATCGTCCCGTTTATATTTTACCTGTTGCAATTCAGATGTATCTATGTGTGCATGAGACTGTACCTCCTGTGTAACGCTGACCTGCAGTTTATATAGGGCCTTGGTTGGTATCTGCGGAAATACCAACTGCAATTGAGCCAATTCATTTAGGGGTGTCTGCCCCATGATCTAGTCCATGTGCCTCATGCTGGGTGTGATGTGAAATGTTGAATTCAACTGTGATATTTTTTGGATTGTGTCTCGCTCACTTGCTCCCGGTTCTCCTCCTATCTGTGATGTTGACGGGCCCGTGTATATGCTGCTGTCGACTTCCTACACTTCCCCGATCTGTTTAAGGAGCTATCGCATGTCTTCCATCTCTTGTTCAATTATGTCCCTTTGGTGCACAGCATTCTCAAAATCCTTGAATGTGCGATCCTGAACCATTTGGGCTACCATTTCTGCATCACCCTTCGTGATAGTGTATTATGGAGGTGTTATATGCGCCTTCATCTTCTTGTGTGTAACCCCCGTCTTAGTAGCTATCCACTTAGTCGGGCCTGACTCTTGTGGAGTAGGACTTGGTGTGGTCCCTTGCACTACCTCAGCATGTTTCTGCTGTACTTGGGTTGCTTATGTATTGTTCTTATTTCCCATCTAGACTCTTGTCTTGGATATCCCCCCTTTCTTCTGTTGTGGTTTGGTCTGGCCTGTCCTTGGTTTCTTAGGCACTGTGATTTCCTGGGGTTGTGTATGTTCCCGCCCTACCTTGTCAGCATGTTTATGTTCTTGTCTTGCCTCCTCCTCCTCTACCCTTGCAGGTATGTCTTGAGTGAGGATTGGAATCCTCCAATCATATTTCCAATCCTTGATGGCCATGTGTATGTCCCTCTCAGTAATGCAATAGCACAGTTGTAGCCATTCCTTGCTGGGGTCTTTTCACGCCTAGATCCACATCGCATGTCTAGTGGCCTTGAAGTTGGCTTTTCCCTGATAGTTTGTGACAGCCTGTGGTGTTATCCTCTAAATGTTGGTGATGGTATCCTATAGTTCACAGAGATATACTTCGAATATAGCTTCATTTATTCTTCTATTCTTGGTGTCCGAAGAGACTCCAATTGATAAGTATCTCTCTTCATGATTGGGTTTGGATCTAGTGGCGAAAAATCCATTGTTTAGTTCCTTCCATACCATAATGGATATCAGAATGATCAACCATGAATAATGAAATTTTGTCCCCAGATCCTGCACATACTTGCATTCGTCTAGAAACAGATTCAACAAATAAGGGGCCCAGCTGATTGTGGTGCCCTCGGCACACTGTGCTGCAGCTGCATCAACCTTGACCAAGACTTCCTCCTTGTGGAATTTTCTGAGCAGCTTGCAGGACATAGTTTTTGTGGCCATTCTTGTTGCGATGTCACTAATCCGCTTGATGATGATTCCACGCGTCCCCCTTTCAGTGCCATATTTATTTTTCATCTCCTTGGCTAGTTTTTTCTCCTTTGTCTTGTCCTTGAGGAACTGTGCGGGATCCATCCCCCGTGATGGCATCCCTGTGATGTATGCAATGATCTCTACGTTTATTGAGACAAGCTTCTCCAGCCACATATCTTCGCCATGTGTGACCGCCATTAACTGCTTGATGCAATTGTTTGGATATTGGCCTATGCCAAAGTGTGGTAGGTCCAACAAAACTAAAATCTCAGTTTTTTCCAGTCCTACTGCCCACTGGACTGGTTGATGAACCGGTTCCCCAAAGGGATCTACACCCACAGTCTGTAGTTAGACTTGCTTAGCGAACTCCGAGAAATTGTCTATGTCTGTTACATCATGGTCTGAGTACCTTAATTTTTCTACATAACCTAACAAATCTGCTTTTACCCATACCCCTTCTGGTATGTGCAGCAAAATGATTGTTGCAACGGGTTGTTTGCGCGGTGACCTAGGCATGTTATGCTTGTCCTTTCACAGTGGTGTTTGACTCGAGGTTCCAGTTTCCATTGGACATTCTTAGGCATACTACTCTGGTCAACCAATGACATCCTCCATTGCTCCCTCCTCTGGGTATTTCGACACGGTTGTTTGCGACTCTTCTGGTTCAGCCATTTCTTCCTAATTTGGAGTCGTCCCATTGACTCTCAGAGCTTCTATAGGGTTTTTTGGTTGCACTTGATTGCCTATGTCCTCATTTTGTCAGCCTTGCCCCTCGTTTGGCCTATCGATTTCCATGACCATAGGTGTTGTTTGTTGGTTTTCTTCTACCACGAGTGTTGAGCTTCCTTGTGTTGTATCCAGTGATGGGATTTCGTCCACATTGATGACTTCTGGCGGTGGAGATGATTGTTGTTTGCTTCCTTGCGATTTTGTTTGTGCTCTGGTCCTAACTCGTGGTTGTCTAGTTTTCTGGCTCAGTTCTGCTTGTTTGGGTGGTGCCATGGTAGAAAAAACTTGTTGATCATCGAGCTTAGTAGCTTCTGCAACCTCTGGAAAATTTGTCACTTTTACTCTCTGTTGTGTTTTCTCTATCACTCTCTTCCTTCTCCAATTTCGAAATAAGATTTGTTCTCCTACGTCCTTGCTTTGTATGGGCATCATGTGAGGCTTGTTGAAGATGTTACCTCTATTACGGATTCAATGAACCTTTGGTTCCTTCATACTTTCCATTACCTTCCCTCGCCATCTCCAGTTGGCGTGATTAATGCGGCGTCCCATCAGTCGTTTCCGGCATTCAATTCCGCTAGCCTTCGTCACTTAGCGCTTATTTTTGTTGTAGTTGTATTTCTTTCTTGTTTTTGCTTTGAACTAGTCATTGGCCTTGTCTTCCTCGGGCTTGTATTTCCGAGTGTGTGTGTTCCTTGTCCTTTGTTTTTGATCTCCTGATATTTTTTTTAATTTTTTTTTTAATGCGCAGTGACTTTCAAGTTGAGGGTGGTCGACTGTCCTTGTACAGCTTCAGTCGACTCCCATTGATCATACCTTTGATTTATGTGCCTCCTAAGTCCTGCAATTGTACAACTCCCCCATCTGTGATATTTTTTACTATGTACGGTCCTAACCAATGCATTCTGAGTTTTCATGGATGTTGAATGGATTTGTTGTCATACATCAACACTAAGTCTCCTTCCTTGAAATTTTTCCTCTTGATATGTCTGTCATGCCAAGATTTGTCCCTTTCTTTCTGAACTTGTTGGTGGAACCCTTCTAGGATCCTATATTCCTCCATGATCATTAGTTGATTCAGCCTATCATGTATTGTGCCTCGTTCTGTCATGTTTGTAATCATAGCTACATGTAGATTGGGTACCAGAAATTCTAATGGCACCACTACTTGTTTTCCATATACCAGTCTGAATAGTGTGTGCATTGTCAACTTATTGCATGTCGTCCTATATTCCCACAATATTGTTGGTATTTTGAGGTCTCAATCGTCCATGTTGACGTTATAGATCTTCGTCAGTGCATTTTCCAGGATTTTGTTAAATGCTTCTATTGTTTTGTTTGCTTGTTGATGATATGGTGTACTCTTTTGATGATGGACTTCAAATTCCTTAGTCATAGACTTGATGGTACTCTTAATGAAGTGAGTGCCTTGGTCACTCATCAAATTTCTTGGGCAACCAAATCTAGTGATCACTTTCTCAAATAGAAAGTGTGTTGTTGTCTTTGCACTGCAATATTTGACCGGTGCTACTTTTGCCCATCTTGTTTGGTATTTTGTCACGGTCATAATGTACCTTGCTCATGTCCTCTTTGTTGGTGGGTTAATTGGTCCCACAAATTATATTTCCCATTTGTCGAATGCCTGCAACGTTACCTGTGGTTGCAATGGCATTTCATCCCTTCTATTGGGTTTACCAACCCTCTGACACATGTCGCATCTCTGGCAGAACTCTTTCGAGTCTCTGTGAATGGTCAGCCACCATAGTCATGTGCACAATACCTTATGCATGGTAGATTTGCCTACATAATGTCCTCCTGCTATTCCCTCGTGGGATTCTATTAAAATCCTTGGTCTTTCATGTTCTAGCACATATCTTTGCAAGATGCTATCTGTACCCATTTTGTATAAGTGTCCTATAATCAGCTGATAGTCTATAGCCCAGACTACCATGTTTTTCTTATGTGCGGTGTTATATTCCTCTAGCGCAGTACCGATACTCAAGTATTGGATGATGTCTGCAAAGTATTCATTGACGAACTGGACTAAAAATAACTATGCGTCCAAAAATTTGTCCTCTAAAATTGTAGGTTCCTCTCCGTTCATGACCCTTGATAGGTGGTCAAGTCCTACATTCAATTTTCCTGGCTTGACTATTACTTCAAAATCAAATTCTTGAAATAGTAGTAACCATCTAAAGATTTCCCCCCCCAACACTGGCTTGTTGACTAGGTATTTAAGGGTTGAGTGATCTGTGAACATCTTAAAATATTTTCCCAGTAAGTAATGTCTGAATTTCTGTAGTGCGTAGACCATAGCTAGGCCTTCCCTCTTTGTAGTGTTATAATTCTGCTCTGATTCTGACAGTTTTCTACTCGTTAATGTTATAGGATGATCCAAATATCATGCTCCTGGTTGTGCCAGAATAGCTCCAAGTGATATGGCTGATGCATCTACATGTACGTGTAATGTCTTCTCCTAGTCTGGAAATACTAGGATTGGTGTTGTTACCATCTTTTCTTTCAGTGTATCCAAACCGTGTTGACAATATTCATTCCATTGAAACTTTGTATCTTTCCTTAACAAATTCTCCATTGGCACGGTAATATGCACATACCCTTTGATAAATTTTTTGTAGTACCATGTGTGTCCCATTGTCTCTCTTAGCTGATGGACTATTTTTTGTGGTGGCAAGTTAACAATTACTACAATTTTGGCAGGATCTTCTAGTAAACCTTGCTTGCATACTATATGTCCCAATAGTATCCCAAATGGTGTTTTGAAGATGCACTTCTTGATGTTTAATGATATATGGCACTACCTGCATCTTTCTAGCATTACCCACAAGACCTCTACGTGGTCTTTCAATAGACTATAGATTGTCCAATTGTCCAAGTATACCTCTAGAAACTGGTGGATAAATTCCTTAAATGGAGCTATGACTACTCTAGAAAATATTGTTGGTGCATTCTTCAGTCCAAACGACATGACTATGTACTAGTAGGATCCCCATTCTATAGAAAATGTGGTATTGTATCTGTCTTCCTGTGCTATCTTGATTTGATGGTAGCATGAGAATCCATCGGTGAATGAGTAAACTTTGTGTCCTCCTACGTTCTCCAACACTTCATCCGTGAAAGGTGTAGGGAATGGGTCATGTAGGCATGCATCATTCAACTTCCTCAAGTCGATGCATATTCTTATCCCACCTTATTTTTTCTCCTGAACTACCATCAGGCTTATCCATTTTGATTCTTCCACAGGTCCTATGATTCTGGTTTCGAGCATCCTCTCAATCTCAGCTCTGACTTTTTTCTTATATATCATATTTAGTATGTATGGTCGATGTTTGATCGATCTTGCTTCAGCTCTGAGTGGTATCTTCATTTCTCCTAGCTCTCCCTCTATGCCCTTCATTTATGTAAACATTGTGGGGAACAGATCATTATACTTATGCAGTAACTCTATTATTCTTTCTACTATTTTCTCATCCCAGTAGTCTCTAATGCTGGCCATTTTGGGATTCTCAACTGTCCAAATGTTGACTTTATTCACCTTGATTGGCACAGAAATTACTTCTAATTCTAGAGGTGGACCTTCCACTTCTCTTTCACCTTTCGCTTCCTCGATATGAATATTTCACGGGTCATCTTCATCTAGTTCTTCTTCTTTCACATGGTAGCATGACAACAGTTATTTCACTGTCTGTCTGTTCCGATGTTGTTCCTATGTTATGAGTTTGACTTCTAGTTCCTTAATGAATACCACCCCTCTTATCTTCTTAAGTGTTGCATCTATGTTGGGGTTCTCATGATCGAATGAGAAAGTGACTATAAAATTTTGTTTCAATACCGACCAACTCATAGTTCCTCTTCGCAGTTCCTATTTTGTATACCAGTTTGCTGGTATGCCTTATAAGGTATGTACGAAATGATGAGGCCATTCCTATGGGGGTGTCATTTTCCACAACGCTCTACACTTCTCCAAGTGTTTTGTTGGTCACCCCTACCCATTGTACTTCTTCTGCTTGTTTCTTTTTTGTTCTGCACCAAATCTTATGCGCAGTAACCGATTACATTGGTACCAATCCTTGATTGTCTCTTTGTGTGTGCCCCACCATCTTGCAAGTGTGGCCTTGAGTGCTATATCGAGTGCTAAGAGTCTATGATTTTCTAACACTTCATCATCGTACTGTGCCAAGAATAATTCTAGATCATTTACTCCATGGAAACTGGGTGGTTCCCTTACCTCTGTACCTATTTATCTTACTACGTGGTCTATTCTTGCACATCTTCTTATGGAAACTTCATGTAGCCTTTGTTGCCAGTTTTCTAAACCTGTGCCTGAGTCTGTCGCACATGAAGCAATGCTCCACCAACTGAGTAGCCCATCTATAGTTGGGTTTACGTAATCCTCATCGCACGCAATTGTTCTGTAAAACTAGCTAATTTCTTCCAAGTCCAAGCATGTGGGTTCTACAAACCTTTCCCCTTATTATGGGTCTAATGGCACGATGAACCTATATTCTCCTAACTCAAATTTCATTTTTCATGTCTTTAGATTGATTATGGCCTGGTTATCAAATGCCCAATCCAAGCCGAGCAATGTTGGATATGGTGTTGTGTCGTCCACTATTTCAATCACTTCGAAGTCTGCTTTAGTGTGCACTCCATCCAGGTCTACTATCACTCCTTTCAATCTGCCAATTGGTAGAACTGGTGTTGGTTTGCTAGTTTCAGCTGAACATGTGAATATCCTATTGTGGGCTCTCCCATACATTTCCATGTCTTCTTGGGTAATACATTAACTTCAGATCCTAGATCTAGTATGATGTCTCCCATGTTGAAATCCCTGATGTTGGCATTCAACCTAAATTCCCTACTTGTTCTTATCCTTGTATGTAGGTGATTGATTGTTCTTTGTTCTATTTTTCCTTCTGTCTCTATGCTACATCTTTCTAATATATTTTGCAATATATTTTGACAGAGGATGGATCATTCAATATTTTTATGCATCATTGCAAAAAGCCTTTGATTGTACTTACTTATCCCAGAGGCTGCATTTCTTTGGTATGATCTAGCGATGGAGGCATCTCGTACTCTGGTGCTTCCTTGCTCTGCTGCGCAGTTGAATTCGACGCGGTGTCTTGCTTCATAAATTCTTGTTTGGCTTGCTTAAATTTTTCCTTCTCGTTCTGCACGTCAAACTGTTTCCTTGGTTCGTCATTCTTCTTCACCCACTGGTGATGCATTGGCTTGTGATGGACTGCGTCATTGCCTGTTTTAGTTCCTCCACGCGTAACTATGTTGATGTTTCGTCCTTCATCCCTTTCTTCGACTGAAATCCATTGAATATTTTGGTCGTTCTGATTCCTCTTTTCCTGGATCTTCCCTAGTAACGTAGGACATTCTTCCATGTCATGATCTGATGCACGACAATACATACAATTCATTGGTGGTGGGAATGGACATTCTCTTGAATAATGTCTCAGTTGTTGACAGTTGTGACATACCATTGGTCCTCTACCTCTTCCAAAGCCTCCTCTTCCTCGTCCTCCACCTTTGTAGCCAACTCGATCTCCTCTCGACATGTTATACGAAGGCGCTTGATTGTACTGCGTGGTATTGTACTGAGGTTGCGTTTTGTTGTACTATGGTTGTGCAGTATTATATGGTTAATGTGTGGTATTATACTACTGTTGTGAAGTGTTGTATGGGGTTGGAACTTGGTCAAACTATGGTGTGGTTTGACCAATCATCATTTCTTCCTACACCCTATATGCATCCGATGTCCTCTCTCGCATCAAATCCATAGTTCTACAGTCTTTTTCATCGTGTCCCACTTACTTGCAAATGTTTCAATATGAAATCTTTTGGAATTTATGGTATTTCTACATCATTGGGTAGTGATATGGATCATGCCCCGTTTTCTTACAGATATTGCACCATAGTCCTCTTGTTGGTAATGGATTTGGCATGCCTGCTGCCATATATTGCGTGAATGTTGGACATTTGTTCTTGTGGTGTCCTTCCATCTTGCATGTGGTACACCAAATGGCTTCTCGTTTTTCCTTACTTTTGTTCTAGTTCAACTAGAACATTAAGTTCTTCAAATCCTCCTTCATTTCTTCGATGGCTAGATTCGTCTGTTGATATTGGTTTTCTTCCTGTTGCAGGGCTGCTTGCAGAGCCTTTTCCTGTGTCTGAAACTTCTATTGTTGCAATGGACATTTTAAGTGTGGTAATAGTGAATTGAAAAATAGGTGCCTGTGCTGCATATCGATCATGAGATATTTCAACTTTCCTTTTAGTCGCTTGAATATATGGTCAATATCCCATACAGATTCTCCTGGTTTCTGTCCAATTTCTTTCATCTTGTTCATGTATTGATCCTCTGAGCTTGGCTTCTGAAACTCATTTATCAGCAATTTCTTGATATCCACATTTTTTCTAGTTGTCCCTGGTGGATTATTTGTAGCTAAATTCATATACCAATCCAGTGCGTGATCCCTTAGTGTAATCGCTAGTTGTGCAAGTTTAGTATCTTCGTATGTGATCTGTTTTTCTTCCCAGATCTCCTCATAGATAAACAAGTGTTTTTCTGGTTCCTCCGATGCTTCTCCTTTGAATTATGGTAACCTGATGGTGGGATCATGTCCTCCCATCTTGAATGTTGAACTACTACCTCTGCATGGTGTAGATACTTGACTAGTGCTTCCTGAACTGGCTCCTCCAGTTGTTGTTCCTTGTGTAGATGTACTTCTTGTTGTCTTTCTTCTCCCGAAATTTGGTTTTCTAAACGGTCGTGTTCTTTTTGGTGTATTAGTCGCACATGGGTTTAAGGGTTCCACACTGACATTAATATGGATAGGATTGCTTCCTTCTCTTCCCGCTCTTGGACCTCTCATCTTCCTCTCATATGTTGTGCACAGGATTTCCTCAATCTGCTCCACATCCCAGATATCCTCTACCTCTTCTTCATTACTTTCCAAGACTTCCCTCATGGCTACGACTCTCTTCTTTGTGTTCACCTTGTATTGGTAGGGTACTCCACTGTGTGTCTTTCTAGCTGTCACCGTGATCCTCTTGATTTGCTCGTCGTCCATCATGATTGGGTCCAAGGGTTCCTCCTTCTTTCCTTTATCCGCTTCTCCTTCCATTTCTCCTCTTGTTTTCAGTGCTTCCTCCCTTCCCCCATGCATGCAGGGAAGTTTTGTTGTCCGACTCCATTATCATTACACATTTTTTATATAGCAGTATCTTAATATAAGTATACAACGATCAAATATACCTTCCTTGAGGCCCACATAGAATCTCTTTCTCTATTACACTGTATGACTTCGTTGTATCTACTGCAAATTCTATTCTAAATCCTGCTACAATACTGTCGAGCCAAAAATCTATTGCGCGGGTGAACTTGTCATTCACCTGTTGTAATTGCTCAATCTGAACTGAGGTCCACTCTAACTATCATATCCGGTTTGTTGCATGGTTATCCTTCAACCTCAATATCCACTACTGTAATAAGTGTGGAAAATCATAGAAAAATACTTCATGTAGATCAGTAAACACGTATTTCTCAAGATATTGTGTGGTGTTACTCTAGGGTTTCTGTTATCTTTCTATGCAAACTCCAACTCCTTTTTATTCAACCATATTTCGATCTCTTCTTTTGTGGGATTCCATGGTCTCAACATCCCCTTATAGTGGCGCATTTTCACCTTCTTGTCGTCCGATTCAGTATTCCCTTGACCCACCTTCCGTAGATCTTATGTATCTTTTAACAAATCTTCAACAGATCCCATCTACTCAATCCTATGTTGTTCCAACCAATGGAAATAAAACCATTTTTTGGTTTGTTATCTGAGTTTATATCTTTAACGTGATTGACCCAGGGTTTATGTATACTAGGGTTCCAACAAAGCCTCTAAAACTATTGGCCCTCCTGGTAAACCAGAAGGCAATGTAGCACACAGAGTGAACTGTGCAGTCTCACCTGAGATAGTCTTAATGGGTGGCGGAAATACTCAAGTGTTTGCAGCACAGTATTGAGTGGAGATCTTAGAAGTGTACGCTGAGATTTCTATTTAACTTATTAAAGAAATATACTGTCATTCACAATTATGCATGGAATATAATCAACTCATCCATTCAACATGATGCTATCTAATTAGAAACAATAGAGAAACAAATGAATTCAATCACATAACATGGGTTTTACCATGGTTCAACCCCTCCTGGGCTATGTCCACAAATATATGGCTCTTAAGCTCTTCTATTATGGCAGTTCCAAAACTACAGTGTCACGTGCTTTACAACTCCTCTCAGTCGGGTCGAGATCTATTATGAGGCAGACTAGATCACACCAGGCTCCACAGCATGTGATCTAACCCTCGATATCTACCCTCCTGACTCTCTACAGCTCAACAACTTACAAAATTGGGTCATCTGACAAAGCATTACAACTAGCTATCAAAATCAGACTCCTTTCTTCTGTTGTCCCTTCGGATTACAACTATTGCTTTCTATATCTCCCTCTAGCTCTTTCTATGAGACCTAGGTATCTATATTTATACATTTATGGCTCATCATCCATTACAATGTATTACAAAAACCCTAACGCTAACTTCATTAGGTTTTCCATGCATGCGTGCATGCTGCTCTTCCTTCCAGCTGTTGCTTTCCTCGTGCATGCCTTCCTTCCCAAAAATAGCCTTTATTTTGGCGTTTTCCTGCTTCCAACAAGGGATGATCAAACCTTCCCTAGGATTTCCTATGAATAAAAACCTACAAGATTGAATTTCCTAGTATTTCCTATGAGGAAAAACCTACAAGCTTGATCGAACCTTCCCTAGGATTTCCTATGCTCCCCATAGACAAGAAACATATGAGTGTGAAGAAGGGTTGGTTGACCAGGTTTCCTAGAACCCCACTCAATGAGAATATAATTCTTGAAGAAGGGTGAAATAACTCTTCTTCAATATCACCCTCTATAAAAATACTAGGATAACCCTCCTTCAAGATTCCCTTCGATGAAAATATTAGGCTTGAACAAGGGTTGGTTGACTCTTCTTCTTCAAGATCCCCCTTGATGAGAATTATAATCTAGAGGAAGGGTTGGCCAATCCTTCCTCGGTATCTCCCTTAATGAGAAACTTATTATCTTGAAGGAGGGTTGGTCAACACTTTCCCGAGCTCCCATGTGACAATAACACTAATGTTGAATAATGGTTGTGTTGATTTTTTATGTTTTTCCAACAATTAAAGTATTATATTCTTTTATTATTATTTAATATACAAAAGGATCGCAACTAAATGATAGATATCCACATAACAATAAGATATATCCTTAAGGAAACCTTTAAGGGGGAGAAAACCCTACAAACTTTCCTCAGTATAGATTCCTCCAACATGTACAATGTCATACAATTCTCTATCACAAAATCAAGACCAAAGAGACCCAGACACGAACCAAGAATAGCCTCCTAGATAATTGCGCACTATCTCTTGTACTTATGTTCGATTAGTGATTTCAAAATGACTCGATATAACCTCTATTTATACTCTAAAAGACCTAAAATACATGAATTTTCAATAAACCCTTTCACAATTACACTTAGGAATAACTTCTGAAATTACATAAAATCTCAACACTCCCTCTTAATGAGGAAGGTATTCTATATGACACGGACTCTAACATTATCGCCATCCACACGAGCTCATGACCATTGAATTTCAGACACACGAATCTATACATCACATGAAATCCATAGTGACTTCACAACATGCATCTAGAGTTGGTGGGTAGATATCTAATAGCTACAACATGTCATCGCAAGACTATCTAGTTTCCCGCAGAAAACTCAGATATCTCATGCATGACATCCAGTACCCTGTGATAAAATTTGTACCTCGTCTCTTCGATATACATCCAGAGCATATGGGTAGCTCTCCAATAGATGCAACATGTCATCGTGACATCCACTACCCTGCGATAACATATGAATCCATCACTCCCTCTGAAGAGGGACTACCCTGAGTTTGTCCCTGAAGTACTCGAACTTCATCCTTGACAACGGATTTGTCATCACATCTGCAACCTGCTCATCGGTAGCCACATATTGGAGCCTCACTACTCCCTTCTACACCATATCCCTAATATAGTGATCCTTGATTTTTATATGGTTCGACTTATCATGAAACATCGGGTTCTATGACAACTTTATACAACTTTGGTTGTCGCACAAGATACAGGTCACCTCCATCGCAATATCGAATAATCCAATCAGCAATTTCAAAAGACACACTGCTTCGTGACTTGCTTCACATGTTGCCACATACTTTGCCTTAGTCGTGCTGAGTGCTACAGATGAATTATTCTTACTGATCCATGAAATCATACCAGATCCCAAAGTGAAGCAACATCCTAATGTACTTTTCTGGTTTGCAACATTATCGGCCCAATCTAAATCTGAATATCCAAGTAGATTGATCTCACTATCTGCAACATACTTGAGCCCATAATCCACTGTACATTTAAGGTACCTCATCACATGTTTTACTGCAATCAGGTGAACACGTTTGGGGTCAAACATGTACTGACTCATGGTGTTCACAACAAAACATATATATGGTCATGTATGTTGGAAAATGTTTAACAGGTAGCATATGCTTGTCATTGATGGCAAGTACAGTAATGAAGATGGCATGGGTACAAGAAGAATGTACAGAGGATTGTTGGCATGTTTTACAGGCAGCGTATGCTTGCCATTGATGGCAAGTACAGCAGTGATGATGGCTTGAGTACAACAGCGCAATGATATTCAGGAAGATAAGTTCAGGTTGATCGAATGATCGAAGGCCTGTAAATCTTGAGAAGCATTTCTGATCATTGGATCCATTCAAAATTCCCAAAAGAATGAGGGCCGTCAGATCTGAATGAAGACAAGAAGAGTGCACTGAAAAGGAGGACAGATATCAGACGTTAGATCCAAGCGCAGGACCCAACCACCGTTGGATCGAGGAGAACCTGCACGATCCTTAAAGAACAAGGAGAAGCGGGTGTAATTGCGATATGAGAAATCACGACTTAATCTGAGCCGTCAGATCGAGGTTGAATCTAGACCGTTGATCCCTGTCCATGTCGGAGTTTCGAGGATCGAGAGTTGGAGATGTCAAAGAATTTTGACATCAAGAATCCTGATTTCGCGATATGTGAAATCACGATGCAATCTGAGCCGTCAGATCAAGCTTTGATCTGGACAGTTGATTCCAGTCAATGGAGAGACATCGGGGATCGAGAGTTGGACATGAAAAAGATTATTGACATCAGGAACCCCGATTTCGCGATATGCGATATCGCGATTCAATCGCAGCCATTGAATCGAGAATCAATCTGGACCGTTGATTTAACTCCTTATCGGAGTTTCATAGATCGGGACTTGAAGGTGTCGAGAACTCACACGAAGAAGTGGTGAAATTGTGAGAAGATCTGGGCCGTAGATCTGGGGGAAGTAAGAAGGACCAATAGCCGTTAGATATGGTGAAGCTGCAAGGCAGATATGACAGTCGTGCTCCGTTGGATCAAGAGGACACATGGCGAAAGATCGTCATGTCGCCTGGAAAGTCAAAGGAATGGGGTTTGATCTTAGCCATCAGATCGAGGTTTGATCTTAGCCGTCAGATCAAGGTTTGATATTGACCGTTGATCTGACTCCATCTCAGAGTCTCGGCTATCGTGACTTGGAGTGATGAGACCCCTCATCACAGGAACTGCGAGATGTGAATTCACGAAGAGATCTGGACCATCAATACACCAAGATTCTGGACCGTTGATCTGAGCTCCATCTCTGAACTTCGCCTATCGTGACTTGGAGTGACGAGAAACTCCAACTAAGGAACAACGAGATGCAAGATCTTGAAAAGATCTGGACCGTTGATTCATCGAGATCATGGACCATCGATCAGGGTCTATGAAGATCATGGGTTCGCAACGCCTTTTAGCGCAACCTGTTGTCACCGTGTATGGTCACGTGGAGGAAGGACCTAGTGCAGATAAGCTCCTTTTCGGATCTCGGGACATGGAGACTCAAGATGTCTCATCGCAGAATCTCCAAATTGTGAAAGTGTGAAACGGGTAAATAACGCAAGAACCCATCAGAGTTAATCCAACGATGGAGGTGAAAATGAGCACGATCGGAGGGCTAATGTTGATCCTCACAGTGTAACTGCTAGAAACCATTGATGGTTTCTACCAGAGGATGAGAAGAGACTTCGGTGTGATTTCTAGAGGAGTAGAAGAGTCACATGGAATCTACCAGTGGAATGAAGATGACTCGTGGAGGCGATTGAAAGTTGGATGGGATTGAGGCTGCAACTGAAACAAAGAAGGTGAGCTCGACTGTCACAGAGAAGACGAAGAGTCTCAACTGCCAGAGAGGCTGAGGAATCTCAGCATAACACCCAGTGATGCTGAACGCGTGGGAAAACTGCCAGAGAAGCTGAAGAGTTACCATGATGATCAGGAAGAGCACTCGAGAGGTGGAGGATATCGGCACGATGTGAGCATGCAGAAGAATGGAGAATATTGCATGCACAAGATGCACAAAAGCTATATATACATGGTACAGAGAAGAGAAGGATTGTTGTTTCCATTGCTGTTGGAGTTGTTGTTGTCGCTGTGTAGGAGAATTCAGGGGTGTGCAAGGAGGCAGAGCGCAGGAGCAGAAAATGCACAGTAGAGGAATGTTGCATTGAAAGGATATG
>JZKD02S1269941.1:0-12152 GCA_000966675.3 Picea glauca
TGAGGGCCTCAAGAGCCTTCCATTGGAGAAAGAAGGGACCCAAGTCCCCTTTCTTCATTGTGCCTTTCGATTTCATCAATAGATCAACTTATACATTGGTGATATTGGTCCATTTGTAGTTATTTTTCATTTTTTCATATGCTCATAGTTTTAGTTTGTTTTAGTTTAATTCTTGTTTATAACTTTGTAGTTTCTCTTTCTAACCTTTCCTTTTACAGTTGTCATGCCTAGGAGAGCCCAACTGGGCATGTAAGCACCTTTTATTTTCTCACCTAGTGATGAATTGGGTGCAAACAATTGTGTTTCTGTAGGTCTATATACCATTGTAAGTCGTTATTTTTGCTGTAAGAATTTACACACAGAGTTCGGTTTGAAGTTTTAATTATATACCTATGAATTGGAAAGTAAACAGGATCAAGGTCAAACATATATACACATATATTCTTATGCATTCCCAGCAGAACTAAACTATATGCATTAGAATGAAAAGTAAACCTCTACAACAGGGTGAATTAGAAATGACATTATGCATTTATCAAATCTCATTATACGCAACATGAAATTGAAAGTGAAAACTATTACCAACAAGATAGAACTGCCGCACACAGTAAAAACATCCAAAAGGTTAGACGCAAACATATATTTGTAAGTCTGAACATATCAATTTATATAAAAATAAGTAAAACATCCATAGGTCATATCTTAACACTTGACTTGGATAAACCTCGATCCTAAAATCTTCCAGCAGTAAAGGAAAAATAGGAATACTACATACTCAATGAGGTAATACGAAATGTCTGAGTAAAAGAAAGAAAATCATTTAAGATAATAATACTTCAATCTATAGATAATACTGCCAAAACTTTTTATAATTGTAAGATTCGAGTCATACAGATATTTAAAGAAAAATTGAAACGACAGCCTTAATGACCAAGTACCAATCTAAGATACATCCAAACAGTGAGACAATTTGATTGATTACAATAGTCATTACAATTCTCATTTAAACCGGAAAGTAATTCCCATAGGAAAACCTTTGATCTATCATTACTCATGATTGTCGAAGCTAAAACTTAAGATTATAGTTGGAAATTTTCCCTCTTTCCAAGCCTTTATGGGTAACCAAGAACCTTTATCGAATGATGAAAAACTAAAATGTGTAACCATGTTTGTTGGGCCTCCTGAGTGGTTAATAGAAAAAAGGAACTCGAATGCCTTTTTTTAACGCAGATGAAGAGGAAGCTCCGAAGTCCTTGCCTATACAAAAGCCTAGAAGAATTATCAATCACAAGAATAAGTAAATTATTTGCAAGAAATAAGAGAATACCAACAGAAGTGATAATTATTATTAACGAAATATACCATTGAATACTTAAATTTTGATTTGTTGGTTTCATCCTTTTCTTTCCCTAGCGCTTGTCTCCTGAATGGATATCCAGGCCATGGGAGGAGCGCGCAACAAGTCTCTGATGGGTCCTCGCATCAACAAATCCCACCATTAGTGATTATACCAGTGCTTTGAACGAAAACAAAAAAACTTGTAATAGAACAAAAGTACATTTACATTGAATAACAAATTTAAACATAGTAAAATAGATGATGACATTGGCTTCCATAATACATAGACAATTATAAGTCGAGTTGTGATGAAGACAGGTCTCGAACCAAGACCTTACCCCAATGTTGGACTTTTAAACCCTCCCCAAATCAAGACTATAGAGAGTAATAAGAACAAGCAGTCATCATGGGGCGTGTCAGGACTAGACCCTTACGAGGTCGCCTTGTAAGAGTTACCATCACCAATACAAAAGTTGTCAATGAAAAATTTTATTCGACAGAAGAAATACCCTTATAGAAATACTCACATAACCTTAATATTCAAAAGCCACATACCATAATAAATTTCCAGGATTTAGATGCGAATGTTTTAAGTAGTATTTGTCTTATTTACCAAATAAGTGATGGCGACGGGCTCCATTGAAAAGGATGAGTTAAAGGACTGAATGGAATGTCGAACGGAAGGACTCAACCTTCGCAAAGGAAAAGTTGGCAGCAAAAGATTAATCACATATAGGGTACCCTAACCCATTTAACATGAAAAAATCGCATGTATTCGACCCTGGTCTTGTCCTATAACCACCGGGTACGAGCATGGAGTAGTGTAACCTCGAGCACACTGAAAACCCTAAACTTATTACCAGGAGGCTAAACCGACAAGTCTCTGAGCTTTGAGCGAGGAGACCGTGTGTTGAAAATTCTCGGTATACCGAAAATAAATACATGAAAACTTTATGATAAGAACTACAAGTAAAAAGGCGTTCACTGATTTGAACCACCAGATCTCTATGCCTCTGGTTTAAGGTTACATAATAGGAAAACTTACCAGGAAAACGGGCCGGGTCGACTGGAAGGATGATCAATGACCTCTAGTGTACATATTTTTTCCTCATCCAAAAGAAACCACCCACAGAGCCGATACTATTTTCTCGAGGAGTCACAATGATGAGGAAAGAGCTCGCCTAAAATCTAATTGAAGGGTGTACTGCTAGATTAAATGTCGAAGGACGTTGGACCATGTGCTAGGATGGAGTTGGCACGTTGGGATTAGGGAAGGCCAGGTGGGAGAGCCATCAAGACTGGTGCGTGGCAAGACCCTTATTTAACATAGGCACAGAGCCTTAATTCTTTTTTGACAGATGCATTTGCTCCCCTTACCAACCAAAATATGAGATTAATGACAGTCACTTTGCGACTGTTCAGGTGAAAACTAATTCATTCAGTTATCTTAACTTTCTACCTCCTCTATCGGTGGTACGACTTTTAGTTACGAGTTAGTTGCATAGGGATTTTTTTGTGTGAAAATTGTCTGGTTTAAAACCTCAAGTTGGATGACTATGAGTGTTATGACCACGTCTGAGCCTTAACGGAAAATGTTTTAGGGACTCGAGCATTGACAAAATAATATCACTAACCATGACTTAATACGAGATTACACCAAGGTCATAACTCTCGACATTTACATAGTTTTATGGATATGCTATTACGATAGAGCAATGTTTTAAACTTGCGCGCAACATGGACAATCCTAATGAACATCATATACAGGTGGTTGGGTATATGTATAAGTATTAATAAGTTTTATTAAAGAGGTATATGTGTGGAAAAGGTATTGTAACCTTTTGACAACCCATCATATAAAGTATGATGATTAGTTTAGCATAGTACTATCCTCATGTAATAGTTAGAATGCCAATCTGTAATCAGGGTAAACTTTAAATATTCTCTTCTACAACTTTATTAAACGAAAAGTTGGAGATTAATGTACCATTAAAAAAAAAAAAAAAAATTATGTCAAATTAGAGGTATATTATAGAAGCTTCTTGAATTTTAAGATCATATTTGAAAGAAAAATATAAACAATGTTTGTTTAGAACTTATAGTTAGTTTAAATTCATTTTTGATTTTATTGTTCTAGATTTTGTTTTATTTACAATTTTTTAGGTTATTAATTTTTAGGTTATTAATTTAGGTTTCTTTTTATTTCATAGGTTTCTATTATCAATTATTTGGTATGGATCTGATCATGACATGATTTTATTATCTAAATATGTTCAAGATGATTGATCCAAAAATAATATTGGATTGCTGCAAATAATTTTATGAGCAACAACAGATAAAATTTGGAAAGGTGTCAA
This sequence comes from Picea glauca, assembly GCA_000966675.3. Lineage (NCBI taxonomy): Eukaryota > Viridiplantae > Streptophyta > Pinopsida > Pinales > Pinaceae > Picea > Picea glauca. The sequence continues at coordinate 3,696 of JZKD02S1269941.1, forward strand.
GATCAGAAAAGCGATTTTACAGGACTAATTGCAGCCAAATTGTGAGGAATTTGAAGAAATAGTTGAAAACCCATCTCCCAAATGGACCCATTTAGCTTCAGCGTAGAAATTTTCCCCCAAAAATGAAGGTTTTGAGAGATATTTGTGTCTCTTTATGAGGCAAACTTCAGGTCGCAGAAATTATTAGTGACGGCCAGACTGTTCATTCATTGTATAAATATATGAGAAATTTGAGAGACATGGAGATGGAGGAAATTGAGAGGAGAATTTTTATCCTTTCTCTTTTGTATATTATTGATTTTGTAAACTTTTCTTCTTTTCAAATGGAGTAATGGATGGTTGGAATCTTTGGGTGAATGGACGATTATTTTCAAAGTAGAATATGGAATTCCAGGTTGCTTAATGGCTTTTGTCCTATGAGTAAAATGGTTTTATTTTCATTATAATATATCCATATTCTTTGAATAATTGATTATGAATCCATTTAAGTTAGCTTTAGTCTTTTTTTATCAATACATGGTTAATTGCTATCATTTATGTATTAATTTTTTTTTATCTTTAAGAGTCTATTATCCCAAAAATTCTTTCAGGACTACAATATGGGCATGTGATTTTGAGAAAGAATATGGGAAAGCAATTCATCTTTGGCTTTAGACCTGTGTGATGCTTATTCCATTTCGTTCTTTCATTATTGTTGTATTATGAAATATTATTATGGTAGATTTTAGCTTTAGCTTGTCATCATATGGTGTTTTCATACTGTTAAATGTTATATGTTGTCCATAATTTCTTATTCCATTTTTTATGTGTGATTGATATATCATTTGATCATTTTTTAATTTAATGTTAATGTTAAATGTTGGATAACATCAGTATTTGGATCTGATTTTTCTCTCATTCTTAAATATCGATCATCCTAAGATCATAGGATTTTTAATTAGATGTCTTGATGTTGTTATTAATTTACTCAAATATCAAATACTTCTTTGAATGTATTATGGAAGTGCTAGTATTGTTCTGTTATAGGTTTCCCTTAACAATAGTACAAGCAGGAGCTCATACAACACGGGAAGATAAACTCAGTTGACTGATCAGTTAGAGGTTAATAGATGCATTCTTTTATTTTATTTAGAGTTGTTTATTAATGAAACAATGATTACATTAATTAGGTTTGATTGTTTTTGTTGCACTGTTTCAATCATATCCATTTAGTATTTATTTGTTTAATATCTTTAAAAAAAGAAGAAGGTGTTTTTCATATTTGATTCAAAAACCTTATCAAACAATCATTTTTGCAAGATTTCATGAAAACCTTGTAACCTGTATATAGATTGTTTATATTCACATTTATTTTTAATAAACATTAGTCAATAATATATCGTTTGTTAGAATCATAGATTTTAGGTTAGTTTCATTTCATTTATTATTTTTAGGACTTTAGTTGGCTAATGGAGCCATTAAACATGTCAAAATAGGTTACACCACACGTATCGGGTTATTTAGACAACCCTGGACTGGATCTATTCTTCCAGTTGACGACATGTCAAATTTTCCCATCAACATTACTGCAACACAGTCCGAGCTTTAATCGGATGTTCCATAAATCATTGCACTTGTCCTGGCGCTATGTTGGTCACCGTCACTAGCTCTTCGGCCCATAATGAATCATTCTTGGTATGCGATTTGACTATGTTGCACAAGTCGACGAAGTTGTCGGGGGTGACAGACTCGGGGAGTTCGATATCCTTCATCACCTTGTTGATCCTCGGACCTAGTTTCTCTCAGATTTATCGACGAATTTATGGGGCCAATTTTGCTCGATAGTCGAAAGGATCTTTCCTGCAGTCGAAATTAAAATCGTTTAGAAATTTCTTACTAGAAACATATATGAATAAATATATAAGCGGGAAGAAACTAGACTGATGCATACTTGTAAAGCTTGCTAAAACTGATTGTTTGATATTTATGTGATCCCTGCAACCTTTCGAATTACCTGCCCCATCACTGTTATCCCCGCCATGTTTCTTTAGTTATGGTGACTTACATCTGCGTGCCATAACATTGTAGATCGGGTACGGAAAACATGAGATTTAAAGTCACGCCAGTGGTCGGTTGGCCCTTGGGGTCAAGAAAATATGTCAGAGCTGAACATGTGCCAAAAGTGTGAGTAAGTTTCCAAAAGATCGGATACCGTCATAAGGAAAGTGGTTAAATGATTTAGATCGAGGCAAGTTGCTCAAATAGAAGTCGCATCAACAAGTGCATCAACCATCATCAACTCATTATGGAGGCTAGGGAAATTAAAAGAACTCGATATGATCATACCAAACATCCTATACATTTCCTATCACTTATGTCTCATAGGTCCCATATTATACCTGTTGCATGTATGTGATGCAGTAATTCTTTAAAATATCACGACGCAGTGCATTCAATGTTCCCTGGCATGTTTTGTCTTACTACCCCGATAAATCCTACATATTTTGTATGTGTTCCACGCATCATCTGAGCTTATGCACCATTGGTGACCTGTCTTGTGATCTTAGTTCGATCAAATTATACACTTTGAACCTTTCTTAAGTCATCCACGCATAAGGTAGATACTCTTTTGTACCATGGGGACTCCTCAAAATGGAAGACAAGGCCTGTGAGGCAGTCGAAGCGCCAGACTTGTGGTAGAAAATGCTTGGGACTTGTTCTTATTTGTAGTGGGTGTTGTAGAGGCTTCAAAGGGAGATTCCTACCTTCGCTCGGAAATGATGGTACTGACTCAGGCGGAGGTCAAAGTGGAAGAAGTTACATCGGAAGTGCACAAGTTGGAATCCATGCCCTCTCAACAATAGATACTGTCAAGGAGAGGAATGCCCAGGAAAAATAAGGAAGTAGGAGGGGAAAGCCACATCCCGATTGAGTTGTGTGCACGATCATCCGCTGAGGAGTTCCTAATGCACGTTATCTAGATACAGCCTGTTGGAACCACAAGTTCAGGAAGCGGGAGTCTAATGGGAAGTGCAGAAGCTTCGGGTTCTAACATTCGAGGTCATGATCAGTAGTTGGAGCAGGCCAACTCGCCATAGCCGAACTTTATAAGAAGAATAGAAAATTATGATAACAGTTGGCATTAAATAACCTTGAGGTGTCAGCACTACAAGGTCATGAAGGAAATGCAACTTGGCTCAAGAGGCATCTTCAAGAATCACAATATACAATAGTTCAGTTGTGTGAAGCACAAAGGGTGTTGGAAGAAAGGAACATGAAAACACTCCAGGGAGCGCGGAGCATCCCGGGAGAAAGTCTGCGTAGAGAAGAGACATGATTGATGAACTCTGTTTTGTATTCTCAGACGTGACACATAGTTTTGATAATTTTCCCTGTTTTTTGTGAAAATTTTCATGTTCTCAATGTAACTGGGTTGGTTGGCCAAAACGTGTTGGTAGTTTTTACTGTATGTAACCTATGCTTTATGGAAATCTAATATATAATGTCTTGAAATTTTGATGAAAGGATTCTAGTCATAGCAGTTGAATGCATCATTTTCCCTCTTTGTGCGTAAATATACTGTGTTCTTTGTCTAAGATTCTTGTAAATTAGCCTCAATTTTATACTTACTGTTACTCTGACCTGCTTTGTATTTTTGTTGATATTTTTCTGAAAAAACTTCTGAAGTCGATTGATGCTAACGTGGCATCACTGACTTAGGACACATTAAATAAAGACCTGGAACTCAACCTGCTAGTAATGGTCAAACTCAGGACTTTGTTTAAGTCAAGCGCACTAACCTAAGATCAACATTGGGATTGATGATGTCAGGAAACTATGAGGGATCAGCCTTCGAAAATAAAGCTAATGTGTAGTTTCTTAATGGGTTATCATCCTCAGAATCTCTTGATACTGAAAACGTTTCGGAAGTCGGCGATCAACGATATTATTTCATTTTTATTCCACTCTTACTATTTTAACCTTCTGTTAATGCCAATTGTATCGGTCATCAGTGATATCCTTGGTTAAGTTCATTCGCAAAATAAAACGTCCATTTACTGATGCTGATGAGCATCGACAATCAATGACTGTAGTTTTCTTGAGTTATTTTCTTTCTTCTTTAATTCTTTTCGATGTCGAATCTGCGAGCGTGTCGGGAAAGTTTTGGCTATCGATTCTTTAGTCATTTAAGTTATAGATTTTTGCATGTTTAAGCAAACTTTAAAGACTAAAATGAAAAACAAAATTACAAGCGTAGACAACGTTTTCATATTGAGGTCGAATTTAGATAGTGCAAAGATCAAGTGGTACCCAAAAAGTAAAATTTGACATAGGATTTTTAGGGTGTGTTGAGTGCTCAACAAGGTCTTCAGAGATGTCAAAGTAAAATTCAAGCAGACAAATATCCTCAACTTGGATCTCACAAATGTTGATGATTGCAGCTATGTGAGACATTCTCCAGCTTAGAAACCTGTGAGATGTGGATCATTGTATCTATGTGAGTCTTTCTCCAGCTTACAAACCTGAGATAAAGCCCATAAGAAGGGTACATGTTTCCTACCTGAGATAGAGATGGAACGTGGATATGACCTTCTCCATTGAGAGAGTTGAGAATAAATTCATATAATTATCCATTTTGAAAGGTGATCTGTTGAGTTAGACATGCCTATGGATGAGCACAAGGTGAACATGTGAAATCCCAAAGTGTTGGGTGCATCGTCATGTGAACATAAATGAAGATGATGTATTATCCTCCTTTAAGCAGTATATTTGATGAGAAACTCCATATGATTCTCCTATGTGAGGTAGTGGGAAAGAATATTTGTAGAGTGGATGTGCATGTGGACGAGCACAGGTGAATGTGTGAACATCTACTTCTTTTGATTAATGCAATGAACCAGATATATGGACATCCCCATGGATGTGCCCCTAGTGAAAGAGCACTAGTGGTTGTATCAAATCCCTTGTTATATTGTTCAAGAGTCAGACCTGCCTGTAACCCTAATTGTAATGTAAAGGATATAGGTGGCCCCACCTTAATGTAATTAGTAATAAATGTAAAATATAATTAATGTGGTTAATATTAATTATAATTTTACCTAGAGAGGTTGGCCTTGTTGTTCTAATAGACACTTATGTTGATAGGTTCAGGTTAGTATAAGTAAAGGTAAATTCCCCATTGAGGAAATATATCTTTCATGTGAGTTTGGAAATTTTAGCAAGTACGCCTTCTTGGGAAAAGTGCGCACCTCTCTTGGGCGATAGTCTTCTAGAGTTTGAGAACCCTCTTGTGTGTTAGGTATTTCTTGGTGGTGAAAGTATTTCTCTTGAAGAATATAGAAAAGGATTTGGATGGGTTTTTTTCCCTTGTTGAGAAGGGTTTCCCATGATAATTCATGTGCTATTGTGCATGGTGCTTCTTCTTGTGATCTTGGTTGCTACACCATTAATGGTTATGGTTAAATGCTAAAAATGGAATGAAATTCATGCTTAACCTTGATTATTCAAAAATTAACAATAGACACGATGTTGTTCCCCCAAATGAACATCGATATGTTATGTGAGATGGAATCTAGGTTGACTAAGGAGCTAAATTTCCTCCCGAAGGATGATTTTCATAATCTATTCCACTCAACAATTATGAACCTTTGGGACCTCCCAGTTTTTAGAACCACTGGCGAAGTTACACGATGCACTAAGTTCTTGATCAACAGGGTACCTGATCATTGTTTATGGATCGACATACAATATCCCATTCATGATGAATATATTCACCAACTAAGAGGACTATATTTTGAGGGTGAATACATCTCCAAAAGATTTCAAGGACCAAGAAAGCATGGAAAGAGGAAGGGAAATATTAGTTTATATGAGCACTTCCATACACAGAGGGAAGGTCACACAGCAAAAATCAAACCAATCCTCCCTAAGATGGGTATAACGGAATTCTACATGATCGATAGCAAGGTCAGACACTACATATGGGCAGATTATTCCATGAAATGTTTCCATGCTTCGACTAGTTTCATCTTTTTTTTAAACAGGGCAGGATTTTTGTCGATATTGCCACAAAAGTTTGTCTCAATATCCATGAAAATATTATTTTAACCTAGTCTAGATTTTCGTCACAATAGCGACGAACTTTCGTGGCAATAGAGACGAAAATTTTGCCTATCTCATTGGTCGGTGCTAATGGCTAGTTGACTATTTTATCTATATATACGTGACTTTAAGAGACTTTGCAACACAATTACTATAGTTGCGACACTGTTCTTGGCTTTTGTTTGAGCTGTTTTTTTTGCCGTCACCCACCAGTTGAACAAATCCAATTCTTGATCTATGTTAAGCCCTAATATTGGCTCATTACCCCTTAATTGGGGCATATTACATTAGTAATGTTATTTTATTTACGTCAGTTTTATTCCATTAGTTTTAATTATACCTCCTAGTCTCCTATATATACTAAGGAGACATTTTCATTTGGGATCATCTTGTACTTGAACATTTAAGTGGGGTAAAAGGAGGTTTCCCCCTAGAAGAGGCTTATTATCTAAAATTATCTTTTTTTCAAGGCCTTAAGTACTTTTTCTGAGGATTTTCTATGCTATATTGATATTTGGTTCTTAACATATGGTATTAGAGCTCAAGGTATTGGGGTTTTGCTACTACATTTGAGACACCTTGGAATTTTCTCTATAACTTTTTTTCTGCAACATTTCAGAAGGAACGACTTGGAGGATATTTAGTAGATGGATCAAGGTATGTTGTGTTAAAATTTCAGCCCTGAGGCCTTATACTTTCGGAGATACATCCTGTACAAGATAGGGCTTTGGAATCATTTTGAACTGAATCATTGCGGAATTGTCCCTATAATTTTTTTTTTGTAACATTTCAGACTCTGAACTCTGGAGGCTATTCATAGAAATAACTAAGGTATCTGTGGTAAAAATTTCAGATTCTGGGTCATCTTAAATTTGTATATACACCCTGTGGAAGATAGGGTATCTGACTAGTCCTATTGACTAGTCTCAAGAAGGTGTTCTAGGTAAAAAGATCATAACTTCTTCCTAGAGTATCCAAATTGAGTGGGACTAATTTCATTGGATAGTGTACAATCTGTAGTATTTCTGGTAAGAGTTTCAGAATTTTATATCAATCATTTAGTGTGGGGCACACTATACAAGTGATATCTCTTGGAAAGGCCAAAAATCAGTAAGTTGTGGGGAAGTTACTGTAAATTCCACTTTACACATCCAATTTTGATCAGACCTACGGCATTGCAGAGAAGAAATATCAGAGAACTACATAATAGAAAGTTTCATACCTAGAAGGGATGAAACTTAGGAGATACAACAGAAGAAATATTTTCTAGAAGAACCACCTCAAAATCAAGGTTCAAAAGTGATACTTGGTCAACATGCCACCCAAAAAGGGAACTTCTACACCAAATAAGCCTCCAGAAAATCCTACTTGGACTCTTGANATATGAGGAAGTTTGATGGTAAAGACCCAATCACATGGATACTTCAGATGGAGCAATTCTTTGATCTACATAATGTGCCAAATACACAAAAGGTACAAATTGCTTCTTTATATTTACAACCTAATCAATTTGTATGGTATCGATCGATTTGTTCTTTCAAATCACTCGTCACTTGGACAATTTTCATGGAAGAAATGATAGCACACTATGAGAATACAAGGATAAATACCTTCTTTAGATAATTGATAAATCTCAAGCAAAAGGGTTCAATTACCAAGCACATTAAGAACTTCCAAAGGTTGAATATAAAGGTAATCGATATTCCAGATGAGAACTTGATTGATGTATTCATAGGAAATTTAAAGGATAACATTAAAGATGAGGTTCACCTTTGGTAACCCAAATCATTGGAGAATGCATTTAAGGTGGCAAGAAATGTTGAAAGTAAAAATATGGCTATGGCTACTAGAAGGACCAATCCTAACATCTATAGAGAGAACAATTCTCCTTCCTCTAAAACACCTCAACCTACAAGGTTGACACGTCAAAAATTGGAGGAAAGAAAAGAAAAAGGCTTATGCTTTAATTGTGACAACAAGTACAGTAAGGGACATAAGTGTGGTGAGAAGAAATTATTCTACATAGACTGTGAAGAAAAAGAAGAACAAGAACACGAACCATCTCAAGATAAAAAAAAGTAGAAGCAATTTCATCTAAAGAGTTGACTCCCATGATATTGTGTAATGCATTGATTGGAATTAGCACTCCTCAAACCTGCAAGATCGAAGGATACATCAAAAAGAAAAAGGTAATAGTCCTAATTGATTCTGGCAGTACTCATAATTTCATTCACTATAAATTAGCCAAAGATCTCAATGTATTTGTATATCCAGCGCCAGAGTTTCAAGTAATGATTGCAGATGGAGAAACTATCAATTGCTTAGGAAAATGCAATAAGATCAATCTTACTATGGGGGAATATGTAATGAATAGTC
>JZKD02S1269985.1:0-12151 GCA_000966675.3 Picea glauca
GTAGTGACTCAAAAATTTTAAACCATGTGAAAACTAGCCTTAAGAAGAAATTTGAAATGACAGACTTAATATTTTTGCACTATTTCCTTAGCCTCCAAGTTTTGCAAACCAATGAAGGAATTTTTCTTTCCCAGTCTAAGTATGCTTCTGACCTTCTTCGTTTCTTTCACCTGGACGATTGTAAACCAACCCCTTCTTCCTTCCAGTATGGAGTCAAGCTTACTGCCACCTGTACTTCTCCCGAAGTTGATGCCACCTTGTATCGTCAATTAGTTGGTAGCCTCTTATGCTTGAATCATAACCATCCTGATCTTTCTTTTGTTGTTGGTCTTGTTGCCTCATATATGAAAACACCCCATGAAAGCCATTGGAAAGAATCTAAAAGTATACTTCGTTATGTTCATGGTACATTTCAGTTTGGGATACATTACAATTCAGGGGGACTCCTTTATTGGTTAGTTTCACTGATTCAGATTGGGCTGGCGACCCTAATGATCGTAATTCTACTATAGGTTATGTTTTCAACCTTGGTTTAGAACTTGTGACTTGGGCCTGTAAGAAACAATAGGATATTGCACTTTCTTTAGCAGAAGCAGAGTACCAAGTAGTGATAAATGCAAGTCAGGAAGCCTTGTGGCTTCAACAAATCCTTTTAGAGTTTGGATTCCAACAACAGCATCTGACCAGCCTTTAGTGCGAAAATCAGACTGTCATCAATCTCGCCAAAGACCCAGTTAAACATCAGCATAGAAAACACATCGAGATACACCTGCACTTCATCATAAAGCTCATTCATGATTAATTTATTGAAGTGCTATGTTGCCCTACAGAAGATCAAGTTGCATGATTTTTCACAAAGTCTCTTACATAAAAAAAATTGTCCAAACTTGTATCTATGTTAGGAGTTCGAGAAGGTGTCATTAAGGGGGGATATGCTCCAATTCCTCATTCCTTCTCCTATTGTGTCACCATTGTAAATCCTTCAATCCTATCCCAAGTTGTTCTTAAGGGGGGATGCTAGGATATTTAGACACTTAGGAGTTAGTTAATATCTACTTGGTCTAATGTGTCATTAGGTATGTTTCTTAGTGTGTTTCTTTAGTATGAATTAGTATGCATTTGTATTTAGGAAATCCGACAGTCATGATATGTTCCCGACATCGAGTGATCCAACGTTTCATACTCTCCTCGATATTAATGACCATTGATCCATGGCTTAACACCTGATTGGTCCATGATCTCTATTTAAAGAGCATGGAGGGTCATTTGTCGATGATCAATTGTGAGAAACTCTCTTGTAAAATATCTTTGTAATATTTTTCTTTTGCATTAATAAACTTCTCCAAGTGGTCGCGTTGGCTAGGGCCGTGGATGTTTCCCCGTAGGGGCTTTACCACGTGAAAAAATTGGTGTGTTGATATTTGATCTGGTTATGTGAGTGGTTAATTAAGGTGTTCATCCTCTTTTGGAATACATGTGTTTTCGAACATGGTATCATAGCCTGTTTGAAGACCCGCTCCTGTTGTAGATCGAGATCGTGAAGCCGAGTTTCCTCATCTCCATGTTTTGTCATTTCCATACATTTCCAGCCAAAAGGACTTTTCCATTGCATCCAGAGCACTCGTTTCAGTTTGGAATGGTTTTCATTTCACTCGGAAAGGTTTCCGTTTGCCCAAGATACAACCATTACAGTGAGATCCGGAGGTATAAAGCTTGAATACACATTTTTTAAAATTTTTGCAAAGTATTATTTTGGATTTATTTCAGTTTTATATTATTTGTTTCTGGGTTGCTACTCCTTTAGATATGCGTATTCTCTTTTCCCTGCTCCCTGTGTGATCTCAACAAATAAAAAACAGATAGGAAAAGGTGTATCTTCCGGGTAAGTTAACTGAGATCTAACCGTTGTTGTCATCGAGAAGCGAATTTTTTTTCTTGTGTGAAAAAAGATTTTTTTGAGAATGCTCTCCAAGGCTGTCATCATCATCAACAACAACACCCCCAATCCTCTTGAGAAACAATACAATATGTTTTGCTAGACCATTTGGTTAAAATTTTCCTCAACAACAACAACAACAACAACAATCCTCTTGCAAAACAATACAATATGTTTTGCTAGACCATTTGGTTAAAAGTTACCTTCTTAAGTAAGAGTTCTTGAGTTCAAGTCTCTCCTTTGTTACTTTTTTTTGAAAAAGTTCATGTTAAAATTGTAAAGTGTATTTCACTTCAAGCATAAAAGTGAATCACTATAAGTAGCTTTAATATTTTATTTTAGAGTTACTTATTTTTAATGAAGTAACTTCATTGTAAAATTGATTCCCACTTCTCTTTATAAAAGTGGGTCACTTCATAAAAAAACTTATGCCACCACATGTTCCTTTGGTTATCGTTTATGCCATTTTTAAAAAGAGCATAACTCTCACATCCGAAGTCTGTTTTAAATGCTGTTTTTTTAAAACCGCATAACTTTTCGATATATTTACATTCAGATCACCAGTTTCAGTTTCTAAATCTATATTATCTTCTGCACCAGTACAATCAGGGTTCTACAAGGGGAGGATCTAGGTCTGATGTGCCCCTTTTGAAGAAGATCTTGGATTTGATGCTTTATTTCTTCATTTTCCATCAGTGTGTGACAATAGACTAGTCCATGAGGTAGAGGTGCACTGAGGGTTAGATCAATTGGATGCTTAAATTGGCAGTGCATCTGATCCATGTGGGTATCGATGGCCACCCACCTTTTCTAGCTGGTTCAAAACAATTTTCTGGCGATTTTGGCAATTTACTATTTTAGCAGTTTTAACTTCCGAGACCATTTTGAAGGCCTAAATGAAGGTTTTTTGGGATCAATATTCTCAATGATATGAGAATTCATAATTGAGACCCTAAATGAATATCCTCGACGATACCTTTCCAATGAGCTATCATGCACCCCAAATGGAGATCGTATGCCAAAGTTACGCCCCCGATAAGTTGATACACCAAACTACCCAAAACGGGGTCCATAAAACTGTTGGGTTTTCATCTTCCGAGGTTAGGGTTTTGGATTTTATTTATGATAAAAAAGGCCTTTGGAGCCTCATTGTAAAATTATCTTCTTGCGAATGCGAGTAGCCATCCCATCTCTTCTCAGAGATAAGTTGCCACCATTCTAGCGAGTCTTTCACTCTGTATTTTTACAGTCTCTGTACATTTCATTAATAGAAATCGTGTATTACTGTATCTCTGTGTTTATGTTTGCATCTATTATACATTTCTATTATATTATTTGATATCCGTGATATCTTTGTGCATTTCTTTATTATATCTACGCTCTCATTTCGTGCCAAAAATAATTCGGATCAGTGGTATCAGATCAGGATGCTCTTGATCGTTTTTTCAGTGCATGTCCCTGACGAGGTCTGAGTATAGAAAGTTGGGTCTCGAGATTGTATCTCTTGAAGACAATATCTGTCACACGCCCAAGAAACCCTCCATTGAGGAAGACAAGAAAAAAAATGGAGCAGACGATCCTATCAATCTGTTGCTTGAGCAAGCTCTCATAGGATTGAGGGACGAAATGATGGAGAATTTTTCCCATATCCTTCAATGCCTTCCAATAGAAACAAGAGTATATTCATCAAACAACCACTTTGGAAGAAACTCTCCTTTCAAGGTATAGTTTAATTTTGATATTCCCGTATTTGAAGGTCAGATAGATGTGGATGCCCTAGACAAATGGTTAAATCTGTTATAAGGTTATTTCTCTGTTCATAATTTTTTTGATAGTGAAAAGATCACCTTTGCACTCCTTAAATATCTCCCCCATGTCAAACATTGGTGGGAAACTTACTGTGAGCAAAGTTCCACATAGGATTATGGAATATATGGGGCCGAGCCCACTTGGGTTTTTTTTGTGGATGCGGTAAAGGAACAATATTACCCTATTGACAACTATGAGGACTAGTACATGAGATGGACCACACTGCGGAAAGAGAGGGGCCAAGAAGTTTTGGATTTCAACAATACCTTCCATACCATACACACCAAGATGGTTATCAAATACTCCAAATGACATTTGCTTCTGAAATACCGTGGGGCTCTACACAAATACATCCAAACTGAAGTGGATTTTCTGTACATCTCATCACTCAGTGTTTTTTATCAATATGTTGTTAAAATCGAGCATAAATTTAAGCACCGGAACAAACGAGAGTTTGGTTCTATAAATATGAAACAACCAAAGTATGATAAATATGAACCTAACAAACAATCTCCAGAAAACCAGTCCATGCCATAGGAAAATAAGGGTCATGGGAAGACAAAGAAGGACACTGGAAAATGGTGCGATTTCCACAAAATCCACTGGAACAACACTGATGAATGTCACTCAAAATAGTCATTGGTGGCCGAGATCAAAGAAAAGGAGTTGAACCCTGATTAAAAATCTGATTCTGAAAATATTGGTAAAAGACAGATCATCGACGCAGACCCCACTGCTATTGTCACAACCGCAACAATTTAACCAAAAGAACCGTTAGAGCAAGATTTACCTCACCCTATGCAATCTTGCAGAGAGGGCCTTATTACATTTCCCTATGTAGACTTATCTTCCCTGTTACTAAAGTCCAGAGAAAAAAATACAAAGTTTTCCACTTGTACGCATCTTGCACCCTATACAACAAGAATATACATAGGCTGCTCCACTACAACCCACCTACATCGAGATTTGTGCCAAAAAATCAAAATTAAATGTCAGGTTTCCATGTCATGATAGGAGATATTTGATCCTTGGCCTTCCATATACTGGAAATGTTCCAAATTAGACCTTCAGTTTCATTTTGAAGGTTATAAAGAGGTCAATTCCGAGCTATGGAAAAGGAGAAAGAATTCAACTTTGAGAGAAAAGTTACTCTGGAGAAATTATTTACTTCATATTGAGTCTACATCCCTTTGTCCTTTAAGTCTGAACATAGTGTCCAGCCCCCAAGATCTTCCCTTATTGATGGAGAACCTCATTGTCTCCCTTATATGAGCTTGCCTTTGGTGGAGGGTTGAAGTGGTGGAGGCTCAGCTGGAAGGAATTTGTTTTCTCAGTTCTGAATCGTGATGACACGAAAGTTTGTAATATTTTCACTTTTGCTGATCATTTATTAATAGAAATACTCCTTTCCTGTCCAGTTGATATCTTGCAAATATATGAGCTATTATCCATGAGCATATTTGTTATGTATATTGATGGATTATGCTATTTAATATGCTAACCTTTTATATTTCCACCATATTCTTGTTTGTTCTTGTTAGTTGAGAACTTATTGCAGGTATATATAGCTTTGGGTCAAAGTGCTCAATAGTGGACATCATCAAACATTTGGACGAGGTAGGCCTCTTCCTTATTTTGCTTGCACATTGGTTTATATAGCATGTTTTTGGGATAGACTTGATTTCTTGTAGTCGTTTCTATCTATTGTGGTTCACCCTAGCCATAGAGATATTTTCCTCGTAACAGAATTGGCAACCATACTAGGGATGAATATTCTTTATTAGGGTTTGAAGTACTTTTCTCCTTAGATTTCTCTCGTTTCTAATGTAGTTCTTGTCATATCAATGCTTGAAAACTCATGTTCACTCTAGGTATGTGTTTTCATCTTTTCTCCCTTGCCTGGCCTTGTTTCAAAGCATATACGTGCCTTTTTCCTTGATAGTCACATATACATGCAGGCTACCTCACTGCAAGCTATGTATATATGATCTGTTTGCTTGAACAATCACATACACATCTTTTCCTTGCCTATTTTCTTGGTACGGTGTTTTCTGGGTGGGATTTGATTCTTTCTGAGCCTTCTCAGGTCTCTGTAGTGCCTATTGAGTGCCTGTGGGATGACAAGAAACCCTCTTTTGGTTGAATTTCTAGGCGAAGTCTTTCTCTTCATCTTTTCATTTTTATTGTCCTTGTACATTGGGCTGGGTGTTTTGTTGCTTGATATCTTGCTTGATTTATCTCTTTTTATACACAGTAGGGATATATATCAAGTTATTCTTTTCAGTCCATGCATTCTCAGTTTCGATATATTGAAAATACTAAAAAATAGGCATTTTTCATTTCTTGGAATTTTTGTCTTTTGAGTCTTTACCGTTAGCTTAGTGCATATAGTGAAAGATTGCATTTTTACTTGTAAATTGCAGAGTTGAATTTGACAATTGCATCATTTTTAGAAGCATATCATGCATTGAAATTTAAAGTTAGGACTTTTCATTTTTTTCATATTTACTTTCCTTACAGAGTCATAACACCACGAGTTTCATTACCATACCTTTTTGAGTAATCACGACCATAAAATTAATTCTATAATTTAAACTTTATTAGTAATGATTTTATTTTCTAGGGCGCACAAAATAGCCTAGGATTTAGTGCCTTGGAATAGTATTTTGTGAGTAAACTTCTCCAAGGAAATTAAATCAAAATATGTCTCTGATTCAGGGAGTGGAGAAATCTATTGTATAATTGGTAAGATCAGGAGGTTCCGCTCACACCGGAGTTAATCACGAGGTCGCGTGAAGTTGGTTGAAGGGATAGCCCTCCGATGCCTTCCTAGAGTTAGAGATATATCTGGGGATCTATTTGTATATGGGTATATTTTTAGTTCCCTTACGTCCGTGAGAGGCAGTTCTTTCAAGGTTTCAGTTTTTGATACCCTGCCCATACGGTGGACCTGAATTACAACTGCTCTCTTGTGGATCGGTTATACAATGGTTTATTAGTTGCTTGACTTAGATGTCTCATAGGTTACTAGCAGGGGTTATTCTACAACTACCCTGGGTCAGATAAGGGTCAGACATCACACAACCTTTATGGAGGATTACCTCTCTGGGGGGATCTGACCGACTGGTTGTTAAGCCCATGAGGGCCCTTATAACTGATACTGCTACCTTCGACATTTAGTACACGGTACACACAAATCCACTATTCAGACTTGTGATTCTACAAGGATGAGTACTGAACCTAGTTGATCCAGGTGGATATCGGTGGCCAACCACCTTTTCCAGCTAGCTCAAAACATATTTCTAGTAATTTCGATAATTTACTATTTTTAGTCGTTTTTCAGGTCCTGAACTTCCAGAGCCATTTTGAAGCCCTAAACGACATTTTTTTGGGGTATGTTGCAGTCGCAAATTTTCATCATGAAATTTTGTGCAAATTTTGTATTCCCCATATATATCTTTCCAATGGGCTATCATACGCCTAAAACGAAGATCGTATGCAAAATTTATGACCCCGGGAAGTTGATGTACTGAATTACCCAAATGGGGCCCACATGACTTTTGACACTTCTTCTCCTAGGGTTAGGGTTTTGGATGTTTAGGGTTTTTGAAACTCCTTTTTATTGTAAAAATGCCTTTAGAGCCTCATTGTAATCATCTTCTTGTGAATGAGCGCAATCGTCACATATCTTCTCAGAGATAAGCCGCCACCATTCCAACAAGCTTGTTTTTCGCTGCATTTTACAGTTTCAGCTTATTGAATAGAAAACCAGTTTTACTGTATCTCTATTATTATGTGTTAAGCATCTGGTAATAATCTGTATTCATTTCATTCTTCTCATAAAATCCGGATCAATGGTATCAGAGAGGTCTTCTCCTTATCGTCTTAATTCATCTCCCCAACGAGGTTGGAGTACAAAGATTTGGATCTTGAGCTTGTTTCTCTTGAAGAAAAAATCTCTCGCACACCCAAGCAACTTCTCATGGAAGGAGAAAAGAAAGATGATAGGATAGGAGATCCTTTCAAATTGTTGATTGAGGAAGCCCTGACGCAACAGAGGAATGAGATGATGGATAATTTCTCACAAATCCTTTGACGACTACCAACAGGCGACACATCTTCTTTGAGCGGAGGCACTGCTCCCTTCAAGGTACAAATAAACTTTTTTATTCCTATATATGAAGGTTAGATAGATGTAGATTCTATAGACAAGTGGTTGAATCTACTAGAAGGGTATTTCTCTATCCATAACTTTTCGAATAGAGAAAAGATTACATTTGCGCTCCTCAAAGCCATTCCCCATGTCAAAGATTGGTGGGAAACTTTCTGTGAGCAAAAGAAAATAGAGGAACCCTCATTATTTATAGTCACAGCCACCTGGGAATCCTTCAGGGATGCTATTAAGGAACAATACTACCCTATCGGAAGTTATGATGACTTGTATACCAAATGGACCACACTGTGGCAAGAAAGAGACCAAGCAGTGCCATATTTCAAAAATATCTTCCATACCTTGCGAACCCATCTGGGTATCAAATATTCATAGAGACATATGGTTCTCAAGTATCGTAGTGCTCTGCATAGATACATCCAGATTGAAATGGAATTTTTGGACATCTCATCCTTGGGCATGGCCTACCGATATGCTGTCAAAATCGAGAAGAAGCTCAAACAAAAGATGCGACAATTTGGGATGGGGAACCCCTCACAACAAAATCCAGGAAAGGGTGGCCCCAACCCACAGAAAAAAGGACAGAGAAAATATGGACAGTATCAGGACAACCATTCCAAGCTACAAGCAAAGAAGGACACCGAAAAGACAAAGAAAGATACTAGGAAGTGGTGTGACTTCCATAAGAGCCCTTGGCATAACACTACTGACTACCACTCAAAGAAGATGTTGGTGGCCAAAGTGAAAGCCTCTGAATCAAATGCGGGTTCTGACTCTGAGTCAAAACCGGAAAGGGGAAGATGGATCATCGATGCAAAACCCAGTGCCACCGTTGCTACCACCAAGCTCCAGCATGGTGAACCAGATGAGCCAGAAGAAGGAGAGTGCCTCTTCCATTCAAAGATGTGGGTAAAAGGCACCCCACTACACTTCATTGTTGATAGTGGTAGCCAGAAGAACCTCATCTCAGTAGAGGTCATCAAGCGGTTGGCCTTGCTGACATTTCCACACCCACAACCCTACACCATTGGATGCCTTCGCCAAGTAAGCGATCTTCGCAGCAACCAACAGTGTCGACTGTTGTATGACATCAAGCCCTTCAAAGATGAGGTATTGTGTTATGTTTCTCCTCTCGAAGTTTGTGATGTTCTTTTGGGACAACCTTGTCTATGGAAACGTCATGATGTATATGAGTCTAGGCCTTGTAGTGTTATTATTACTTTGAACTAGAAATTGTAAAGGATACCTAAGGTTGTCCCACCTAGTGCTATTTCCTTGATCTCTGCTAAGCAATGTAGGAAGGTCATCTCTCATATGGGGAAGTTTGTCTTCTTCGTGAGTCTCTCTCAAAATGAGAGAAAAATCACAGCCACATTCAGGGTCTCTATGGCCGACCTCTCCACACAGAAAAACCAAGTAGATAAGGTCGTGGAATAATACTCAGATATCTTCTCCTCACCTACTAGGGTATCTCTGCACTGCTAGGTCATGCACCCCATTGATCTGACCCTCGGTGCACCTCTACACAATGGGCCAGTCTATTGCCTCTCTTTGTTAGAGAATGAGGAGATCAAGTGATAGATCCAAGAATTGCTCCACAAGGGGCACATCCATCCTAGCTCATCACCTTGTGGGAGCCCAATCATGCTTGTACATAAGAAAGATGGAACCTGGTGACTTTGCATTGATTATCGGGCTCTAAATAAAATTACAGTCAGAAATCGGTACCCGATTCCCCGAATTGACGACCTCTTTGATCAACTCATGGGGCCAAATACTTCAGTAATATTGATATGAAGTCTAGCTACCACTAGGTCCCGATAGAACAGGAAGATGTATGGAATACCACCTTCAAGTCAAAGGAAGGCCTTTTTGAATGGCTGGTCATGCCCTCTGGTCTAACAAATGCTCCAACCACTTTCATGAGGATGATGAACGATATTGTATGACCATTCACCAATATGTTTTTAGTGGTGTATCTTGATGACATTCTCATTTACATCAAGACTTGGGCCGAACACTTGCATCATATTCAACAGGTTCTACACACCCTACACCAACACAAGCTATATGCCAACTTGGAAAAATTCTCCTTCGGCATGGACATGATCCATTACCTAGGCTACATCATTGATCAACATGGAGTACATGTGGATCCAACCAAGATACAAGTCATTTGTGACTGGCTAGCCCCAACCACACTCACTGAGCTTCAAAGCTTCTTGGGCCTTGCCAATTTCTACCACAAGTTTGTGTTGAGATTCTCCCATATTGCATGGGCCCTCAGCCAAATAACTAGGGGTGGTGGTAAGGGGAAATTTGTGTGGAGTCAACCCCAACAACAAGAATTCGATGATTTGAAGCAACACTTGTGCTCAGACCCAATACTTTCACTACCAGACCTGCAACAACCCTTTGAGATTGAAAATGATGCTTCATACTATGTTGTGGGTGTCGTTCTCAAGAAGCATAGACACCTTGTGGCCTATTGTAGTNTGCATGTATAATTCCAAGAAACCTCGCACATGGGATGAGAGTCTTCCCTATGTCCAACATAGCTACAACTGATCCCTACATAGCTCAACCATCCACCATTGGGATTCCAACCATTGGGTCCCATAGATGTTTCACTTCCCCTTACGGTCACCTCGACCGACACTGCTCCTGCT
Organism: Picea glauca; assembly: GCA_000966675.3. NCBI lineage: Eukaryota > Viridiplantae > Streptophyta > Pinopsida > Pinales > Pinaceae > Picea > Picea glauca. Next base: position 10,586 of record JZKD02S1269985.1, read on the forward strand.
CCAACTAAGGTTGACAAAGCCACTAGGTTCATTGAGAGGATCCAACACATCCACCAACAGGTTCAGGATATCCTACAGAAGTCCAATGACAAGGACAAGTAGCGCCATGATCAACATCGGGTTCCACATAAGTTTTAGGTGGGCGATAAAGTTTGGTTTCACTTGCAAAAAGAACGCCTTACAAGACCCCATAGGAAGCTTCACCCACTACATTATGGGTCGTACACCATCACCAAGTCTATGGGGGATAATGATTTTTCACTCAACATTCCTCCTTTCCTTGGCCTACACCCAGTGTTCAACATGGACCTCCTTCGGCCTTATTTCCCACCATTATTGGACACCTCATATGTAGCAGAAAAATTGACACCAACAAATATCAACCCAAAATGGATACAACATGCATCCAGTGATCATATTGTGGACACATATATCAAGGGCACTCGACAACAAAGGATCCATATTTATTGAGTCGTCAAATTAGGGCAGCTCCTGCACCAAGGCAAGTGGCTCACTTGGGGCCAAATTCAACAGAAATTTCCTCATCTGATGGGGGAAATCAACGCAATGGAGACCATTTATTCCTAAGGATGGAGGATTGATCTAGGTGGATATCGGTGGCCACCCACCTTTTCCAGCTGGCTCAAAACAACTTTCTAGCAATTTTGATAATTTACTATTTTTAGTAGTTTTTAGGGTCTTGAACTTTCGTACCCGTTTTGAGGCGCCCTAAACGACGTTTTCTTGGGGTATGTTGTGGTTGAAAAATTTCATCATGCAATTTTGTGCAACTGTTGTATTCCTCAGATAGATATTTCCAATGGGGTATCATACGCTTAAAATGAAGATCGTATGCAAAAGTTACGACCCCAGGAATTTGATGTACTGACTTACCCAAATGGGGCCCACATGACTTTTCTTCATCTCCTATGGTTAGGTTTTTGGACGTTTAGGGTTTTTGAAACTCATGTTTATTTTAAAAATTCCTTGAGAGCCTCATTGTAATCATCTTCTTTCAAATGAGTGCAACCATCACATCTTTTCTCAGAGATAAGCCGCCACCATTCCAACAAGCTTGTTTTCCGCTGCATTTTACAGTCTTAGCTTATTTCCTTATTGAATAGAAAACCAGTTTTATTGTATCTCTGTTATTCTGTTTTAAGAATATAGTAATAATCTATATTCATTTTTTTTTTCTCATAAAATCCAGATCAGTGGTATCAGGGTGGTCTGCTCCTTGTCGTCTTAATGCATGTCCTTGGGTCTCGAGCTTGTTTCTGTTGAGGAAAAAAGTTCTCACACACGCAAGAAACCTCTCATGGAAGGAGAAAAGAAATATGATGGGACAAAATATCCTTTCAAACTGTTTATTAAGGAATCCCTCATGCAACAAAGGAACAAGATGATGGATAATTTTGTGCAAATCCTTTGACGACTACCAACAGGCGACACATCTTCTTCGAGCGGAGGCACTGCCCCCTTCAAGGTACAAATAAACTTTGATATTCCTATATTTGAAGGTCAGATAGATGCAGATGTTGTAGACAAGTGGTTGAATCTACTAGA
>JZKD02S1270007.1:0-12151 GCA_000966675.3 Picea glauca
TATATATATAATTAAAAAAAAATCAATATGTAAATTTAATTATTTAGATTTTTGTGTTTAAGAAATTTTAAAAAATATATATTGCATGGAAACAACCGTTGCTTACAGGAAGGCAGGGCATCCTAATGCAACTACTATGGTCTAGAAAGCAATTCTTCATTAGTCAAATAGGAAAGAAAGAATACCTTACCAAAATATACTAATTCCATATATCTTTTATAAAAGCAAATACCTCAATAAATAATGAAATCTAATAATGAAATCTGTGTTGAGAAGAAAAGCCTTTATCATGCGGCCATTATGCGGAATATAATAAAGACTCGGGAAAATCGTACAAATCACCCACATCTTAGTTAACAATCCACCGTTAAAAAACAACCAGTAAAATTATAGGACGTGGCATTATTTTTCTAAGTAAAAGAGATGAAAGTCAACAAAAACATAATTTACATGTCATGCTTTGATAGGATTTGGATAGGCGACAAAAGCGTGAGGGGAACCTCCCCTTATAGAACGCCTTCGATGAAATAATTTAAATAATTAGCATATTAATTTGTTTAACATTTAAATTATGAATAACTAACATATTAATTTGTTTAAACATTTAAATTATGAATATTGATTTTTGTAAATTATTGAAAAAGGTTTGAAAAAATAAAAAATAGCCTTAAAAAGTCCAAAAATGTTTAAAAAAAAAGGAAAGAAGAGCATCAAAATGTTCAAAAGATTTTAACCCGATAAACAAAACAAAGAGGAGGTATTCTATTAACCACTGCCACAAAGTACACTCAATCAAGATACTGTATTGCCCTAATTATTTTCAGGCATCTTAATTAGGAAACCCCTAAACCACGAATTGTAGCTCCTTTTACTTATCACTTGCATAAATATCAATACTTTTGACGTCGCCATTGGAGACATCTTCCGGCTTAATCTTGGGGGAATTCACAGTCAAAACACTGTTATCCAATTTTGCAGAAATGCCATCCGCATTCACATTATCTGACAACCAGAATTGCCTCATGAATCGTCTGTTGGACAGTTCCACCCGATGCCACTGGTCGGTGTCCTACATCTTATTTGTGCCTTTCTTCGCTTATTTTCAGACTACCATTGTCTACCAATTCGATCTTCAATTCTTCCTTCTTCAACCCTGCACACATACATTTAACAGAGCCGTCGGTTATTTAATTGATGGATTGTGTTAGCGTCAGAAGTCACCCCTGGATTGCTAGCAGGAGCAGAGCCCAACACCCATCAATTTTATGTCACGATTTGTTTAATGGGGTGATCGGATGGACAATGACTCAAGATGGTATAGCTTTAACTTAGGAAACTGGGTCTGGCATGTAGAAAACAAGGGAGGTCTTGATCCAACTTACGTCAGTAAATGGATTAAAGGGTGGTAGATGGGAGACTTGAGAGAAGGGCAAGCAAGATTGCCTCGGGCAACATGCCTTCGGAAGCTTGAGGATGAAAAACTCATAAACCAAGATCCTCTTGGTCCAGAGATTCAAGAAACTGAGGGGTGACTTGACTGAATCTTTCAATTCCAAGTCATTCAGCGCTAAGAAAATCACAGGAACCGATTAGAAACAATACAACTGTTACAGTGATCCAACCTACATCATCCTATAATAGTTGCAACTCGACTGGATCCTCCAATTCCAAGTTGTTCTAAAACAATATACAAAGGGATGGACAAGAAACTGACATCCATAAAGTAAGAAATCTCAAATGCCTTCTATATTAACCAGAGTGACCAGCGCTTCATCAAAACTTTTACAATCCGGAGCCTTGCTCAACCATCCATACTTACAAAATACAAAAACTGAGCCTATATACTCAGGAAAATTCTCCTAACAGAGGCGTGCCCAGTCACCCAGGGCTCCGTGTCTTTTCAGTCAAATTTGTACTGAAATCCTTCTTCACGCGCCATCTTAACTGCGCATGGCTCCTGTACGGAGGGTAGCTGAGCCATTAAGTGTCGAGCTAGCGTGTGCAAACTTCTCTGTCTTTTCGAAGGCTTCGGCATGGCTTCTTTGGAAAAATCGGTACACATGCCCCCTTCGAGTAGACCGCTTGCCATACCTTCCATATCTCACACTTAATGAATGAAAGGAGGTTTCAACCACCTGTTCATGTCTTCATTTACTCCAAGCGAGACACAGGAGTGAGATCAGATCCGATGGCACCTAGAGGTCGCGATGATCTCCTCTGTAACTGAACTCGGTGCTTTTGGCCCCTCTTGCACAACTCTCTTTGTCTCCCAAGTGACCACGGGCTATGACCTTGTGCTTACTCCCAAAGGTGTTTTCGACGTTCACAGATATGAAGGGGTTGATCCATCCTTCTTGAAATCGCGATGAGCGAAACGCCGAGACGGCTTAATATAGCGCCACGCGTCCTTCAAATCTGACGTTCCTAAACTCACCCGACGCTGCTGCGGGCCCCAGGTCCTGGACGCTCTCGTCACTTCGCGCATCGAGGATATGAGGGAGCTGCTCCTTGCACTTTGAAACCGCGATGGGCAAAAAGGCGGGGAGCCTCATCGCGCTCCAGGTGTCCTCTTTAGATGGACGGATGAGACCGCCCCTTGATACTGTGGGCCCGAATTTGGGCGCCATCGGTGCTTCAAGGTTCGGGGTTTCGAAATGTACAACGACATAAAACCTTCACCCCTTGAACTCGCGACTGCCGAAAAGCCGACACGACTGGATCTTGTGCCACACGTCCCTCGGATAGATGACTGTTATTATTCCCTGCATATAATATGGGCGCAATCCATTTGCGCTAATCTCGGCGCAACTCTACTATCTGTGGTTTCCCGGTGACCGTCGATCTGCTCTTATGAAAGGATCTGGACCATCGTCAATATAATTTTGCTCGCTTACTGGCTGGAAGCTTGAAACGAGATTTTTCCATGTTGTGCTTGGACGCTCCTCATACAACTTGCAGACCCAAATACTCTTGTGCCTAGGACAAGAAATGTCACTAACAGATTGGAAATCGAAATGTAGAGAAATAAAAAAAATAAAAGCGTGACTTACTGGGAAAATCCGCGGTGAAAACGTGAGCTTTGGGTGTTTCCTTCCATTCGAGCCTCATGTTGCCGATGGCCTACGCATCCCGTGAGAAGGAAAACGTTGGGGAGTCTAGAGCATTTCCAAAGTTAAATACGTCCGAGTTCGAGAAACGGGTGCTCACAGATCGAATATGCTGCTACTATTGCGGTCCCATGGATCCCATAGGTTTCTAGCTCTCGATCGACCAAAGAAAGGAGTCAAGGCCATTCTTTCAAGATTTTCCTTATCCTACAATGGAAAATCAAGAGAATTCGGAGAATTTACAGTGTACAATGGCAAATTAAAGAAATTACCCAATGCTTGCGCTAGTATGAAGTAGAGGAAATCGTCGATACAATCGTTGAATGCAAAAAGAGAGAATGGAGGGAAATTTATAGGGTTGAAATGATGGTTCCTTATTACTTTGGATGAAATAATAAGGAGGCCCAAGTGCACCTCTATGATCATCATAGAGGAAGACCAAACTTCCACAAGTCTTGGGAAGATAAGAAGAAGAGTAAGATGGAGTAGAGGAAGAAGGAGAAAAAGGCACCATTCTTCAAAAATAATTATCAGGGGAAGCCAACTCAAAATGAGTTCAGAATGTCATAAACATTGGTAAAAATACCGAGGAAGTAGCCTATGAAATGTTGGGGTTGTGAGGGAGATCATATGTATCGAAATTTCCCTCATAGAGGTGAAAAAGTGAGGACTGTTCACAATGCACAAAATGATGATACAGTTGAGGACATGGGTAGAGACATGCCAAGGATCTATGAAGCCCTATATAACACGCAAGTTGTATTTCAATTCACATGATTAAAGTGGAAGGTAAGATCAATGATCAGCCTATTGTTATTTTAATTGATTCAAGAGAGAGTCATAGTTGTATAGATCCTAAGTTGGTGGAAAGATTCCATTTGACAAGAAGAAATCTTGGGAAAACTTTGTTGGTTAAGTTAGCTACAAGAGATAAAAGAAGAATTAATGAGATACTTAAGGATTGTCCAATGTACATGAATGGGATGAGTACCAAGGTAGATTTGAATATCATACCTTTAGGTTCATATGATTTCCTATTTGGTATGGATTGGTTGGACAAGCATCATGTTGTCCTAGATTGTTATAACAAGACATTTACTTGCTTGGATGATGAAGGGAACTTGAGGATAGTTCAAGGTATTCCAAGGGCAGTAACTATCAGAGAATTTTCATCCTTACAAATGAAGAAAAACTTCAAGAAAGGTTGTCAAATATTTGCAGTGCATATGATGAGGCACCTATGGATAAAGTGTCAAACATTCAAGATGACACAGTCTTGAAAGAGTTCGAGGATGTATTTAGAGAGATACCAGGGTTGCCACCGAAAAGAGATATTGATTTCTCTATTAATTTGATGCCTAGAGCAGCCCCAGTATCCAAGACTCCTTATAGGATGAGCACGCCCGGGTTGAAGGAATTACAAATGCAGCATGAAGAGATTTCGAAGAAGGGGTATATATGCCCAGTTGTGTCACCTTGGGGTGCCTAAATACTATTTGTTAAGAAGAAATATGGTACCTTGAGGTTATGCATTCACTTCATGCAGTTGAATAGGGTGATTGTGAAGAACAAGTATCCTTTGCCAAGGATAGATGAACTTTTTTATCAACTGAAAGATGCAAATATATTCTCTAATATTGATCTCAAGTCAAGATACCATCAAGTGAGGATTAAAGAAGAATATATCAGTAAGACGACACTTAGAACAAGGTATGGCCATTATGAGTTTACAATGGTGCTATTTGGGTTGTCAAATGCAACAATTGTCTTTATGTGTTTGATGAATGGTATTTTCAGAAATTACTTGGATAAGTTTGTCATTGTATTCTTATATGACATTCTTATATACTTTAAGTCTGAAGAAGAACATGAACAACACTTGAGGATGGTGCTACAAGTATTGAGGGATCATCAACTGTATACAAAATCAAACAAGTGCTCATTTTATCAAAGATAAATACATTATTTGGGCCATATCATTTTGAAGAAAGGAACAACAGTGGATCTTAAGAAAATAAAATCCATTTAGGGATGTCCAGTACCAAGGAATGTCTCAGAGGTGAGGTCATTCATGAGGCTTGCAGGTTACTATAGAATATTTGTTGAAGATTTTTCAAAGATTTATCAACCAATCACATCTTTTCAAAAGAAGGGTGTGAGATTTGAATGGACCCTTGATTGTGAAAAAAAAATTCAGCACTCGAAGAATTTATTGGCAAGTGCATCAATTTTAAGTATTGTTGAGCTTGATGAGGATTTGGTTGTGTGCACAGATTCATGCAAGGAAGGACTTGGTGGAGTCTTTAGTCAACATGAGCTTGTGATATGCTATGCATCAAGGAAGTTAAAAGAGAACGAGAGACACTACACTACTCATGATTTATAATTAGCATCCATAGTGTATTACTTGAATATGTGGAGGCACTACTCATGGGATAAAGATTTGAGTTGAGGACAAACCAAAGCGGTCTGAAATATTTGTTTGGACAACCAACTTTGAATGTAAGAAAAAGTAGATGGATAGATTTCCTTAGTGAATATGACTTTGATATTAAGCATATCAAAGGCAAGGAGAACACGATAGTTGATGCACTCAATAGAAGGATGCATGAGATACATGCTACAACTATTAACATGTACATATCTGATTTAAAAGACATAATTTTGGAAGCTGCAAAATCAAATCAACACTATATGGAAATAACATAAAATTTACAGCAAGGAAATAGTTAACAGAAAATTCCAGATTATGAGCTAAGGGAGGATGAAATCCTCTTGTACAAAAGAAGAGTTGATGTGCCTAATTATCGGGAGTTGTAAAACATGGTGCTGAAAGAGATGCATAATGTGCCTTATGTTGGGCACCCAGGTTACCAGAAAACTATTGAAATTGTCAAGAGACAATATTTATGGCTAGGTATGAAGAAAGAGGTGGTTGATTATATAGACAAATGTCTTGAATTTCAGAAAGTAAAGGATGAGCATAGACATCCAGTTGGTTTGTTACAACCATTTCCCATTCCTGAGTGGAAATGGGAAGTTGTAACAATTGATTTCATCACTAAGATTCTTAGAACAATAAAGCAGGATGACTCCATCATGGTGGTGGTGGATAAGCTCACTAAAGCTGCTCATTTTATTCTAGTGAAGCTAACTCACTAGGAAACTAACATTGCATATATCTATATGAGGGAAATTGCCAAGGTGCATGGTGTGCCTAAGGAAATTGTTTTGGATAGAGATCCCAAGTTTACATCAAACTTTTGGAATGGATTATTCAAAGGATTTGGGACAAATTTTAACTTTAGCACAACCTATCATCTTGTTTCAAATGGGAATATAGAGAGGGTCAATCAAGTGATTGAATATATGTTAAGGATGTATGTGATGGATAAACCATCAAAATGGGAGGATTACCTACACTTAGTTGAGTTTGATTATAATAATGGGCATCAATCATCTTTGAAGATGATCCCATTTGAAGCATTATATGGTAGAAACTGCAATACCCAAGTAAGTCGGGACAACCCAACAGACAAAACAATGGTTGGGGCAAAGTTTCTATGGGAAATGGAGGAGAAAATGGTAAAGATAAAACAAAATTTAAAGGCTTCCCAAGACATGCAAAAAACCTATGCAGATAACAATAGAACTCATAGAGAGTTTAAAGTGGGGGACCATGTGTTCTTAAAAGTGAAGTACAAGAGAAGTTCCCTGAAGTTGGGGAAATTGTTCAAAGCTTGCAACAAGATATTGTGGATCCTTTGAAATCCGGAAGATGAATGATCCTATTGCATACATTTTTTCACTTCTTGCATACATTCTTGCACTTCCTGTATCCATGTGCATTCATAATGTTTTCCATGTGTATTTTGTTGAAAAAGTATGTACCTAACGCTAACCATGTAATTGATTGGATTGTGATTAAGGTGGAGAAAGAAAGATACTTCCGAGTTCAAACGATGTGCATATTGGATCAGAAAGTCAAACTGCTATGGAATCAAGAAATAGGATTGGTAAAGGTCTCGTGGACTTGTTATTGTCCTGAAGATGTGACCTAGGAGTATGAAGATGCCATGTAGAAGGAGTACCTACATCTTTTTGAATATTTTAATCATACATGTGTATAAAATGAACTGAGGACAGTACATAAATAAGGGGGAGGTGAATGTAATACCTCTAGGCCTAACTCCAATTGAAAATGTACATATAGACTGGTGAGCCATGATATTTTGGGCCATAGTGCCTTTGTAAATATGTTCTCGGAGAGCCTAGATGCTAAAAGGCTAGCGAGCCTATCAATGTAATATGTAATCACACTTAGACTATTAATAAAATACATAGACCAATCAAACAAAAGAGTATGGGGGTCTAGAACTCTACTAGAAGGGGAAAGGGGTCTAAGCCAAAAGAGCTTAAGCCCAAAGGAATATTATATTAATATTTCTTAAAGTCAAAGTTATGAGATATCTTATCCTAAGTTCCTAAAGTGGAGAAATGTATACCGAAGTGGGGCTCATGTAGTTCCCACCATGACAAGTGCCAAGATGGGAAGATGCAAATATATTGGAGGAACTTAGTGTATTTTGGGAATTTTCTCTCATTGATTGTTACCATCCATACTCTCCCAACCATCCATCATCATACCTATACTTGGGAATATTTGGGAGTTGTTGGTAACCAATAAATGGTGGTCATTTGACCTAAAGAAGCAGGTTGTCAAGCCTGTGTGCATTTTGAAGAAGCGGGTTGTCAGGCCCATGTGCGTTTTGAAGAAGCGAGTTGTCAGGCTTGTGAACACTCTCTGGATAGGGCACACTTCCTGGGGTGGGAAAAGTTGTGGGAAATGAGATATTGTAGGCTAGTTACAGTAGTTGGCACCTTAAGTTAAGATTTATAATGCTGGATAGACCTTAGTCTAACTTAGGAAACCTTCCTTGGTGGAGTTTCTAGCCTCAACTCAAGGGTGACCTGCTGCTGAGATTTTATGAGAAGTAGAGTCTATGGAGCTGGTGATTTACCATTAAAAGATAACTGTATTTTTATTTGTTTACATGTTATTTACTGTGTGTATTATTCTGTTGAGTAATGTATATACATTTATGTCAATTCTATATGCTTAAATGTGTATGTTTATGCATGAATTGGTATACTTCTTGCATTCAATATATTGTATTCATATGCAGGGCATGTTATATTATTTAAATAGGCGGTTGGGTAAGCTACAAAGCTTTAATAGTTCTTTATTTTGGATAGCTCGTCCATTCACAAATATATAAGAAAATTGTGGGGGATTTGATAGCCCAATATTTTTGTAATTTAGTCAAAACATAAGATCCATTCACAAATATATAAGCAAATTGTGTTGTGCCAAAGAATACCTTCAACCTTAATCCAATCAAAACCCAAATTCCATTCACAAATATATAAGCAAGTTGTGTTATGCCAAATGGAAAACTTTTTGTAATCCAATTAAAACCTAAAATCCATTCACAAATATATAAGTTATGTTATGCCAATGGAAAACCTTAACCTTAATATTATCCCAACTTTAGCCTTGATCTTGTCCCAATTTACTCTAGATTCCAGACTTGAACCCTTAGAACAATATAAATTCATAAAAAAAATTAAAAAAAAATAAAAATATTTCTTTTTTTAAGGGAAGATAAAAAAACAAATGCAATGGTTGTCATCAAGGGGTTTGAAGAAGATCAAAAAAGTTGTCTACATCCAAACCATGGGAATTGGGAATGGGATGTAGTTGAGCCTATATGCTCACAATATTTGTTTCATTATAGGGTTATGGTCGGCTCACAATATTAGTTTCATTATAGGGTTATGGTCGGCTTGGGATATAATTGAACCTATATGCTCAAAATATTAATTTCATCGTTGGCTTGGATGTAGTTGAACCTATATTAATTTCATATAGACATTATCTATATAGATATTATTTTCATTTAGATATTATCTATATACATGGAAGTAAAATTGGAAAGCACATTCTCTCCTTAAAAGGCCTCAAGCCTCACAATACACCCAACAATTCATTGACACAAGTTTTATTTAATTTTTTTAAATTAAATATAAATTAATTAAAAAAATAAAATAATTTAAAGAATTATAGCATATTAATTTGCTCAAACATTTAAATTATGAATATTGATTTGTTTAAATTAATAAAAAAGTCTGAAAAAGAAAAAATACCGTTAAAATTCCAACATAGACTTTTTAAATTGTTAAAAAAGGAAAGAAGAGAGTCAAAATGTTCAGAAGATTTTAACCCAAAAAACAAAACAAAGAGGAAGTATTCTATTAACCACTACCACAAAGTACAATCAATCAAGATACTATGTTGCCCTAATTATTTTCAGGCATCTGTAATTGCGAAACCCCTAAACCACGAATTAATTGCGAAACCCTAAACCACGAATTGCTCCTTTGTACTTACTCGCAGAAATATCAATACTTTTGACATCGCCATTGGAGACAACTTCTGGTTTAATCTTGGGGGCATTCACAGTCAAAACACCGTTCTCCATTTTTGCAGAAATGTCACCCGCATTCACATTATCTAGCAAACGGAATTGTCTCATGAATCGTCCGCTAGACCGTTCCACCCGGTGCCATTGGTCAGTGTCCTGCACATCTTCTTTGTGCCTTTCTCCGCTTATTTTCAGATTGCCATTGTCTACCAATTTGATCTTCAATTCTTCCTTCTTCAACCCTGCACACATACATTCAATGGAGCCGCCAGATATTTAATTGATGGATTGCAAATCGAAATGTAGGGCAATTAAAACATAGAAAAGTGCAACTTACCGGGCAAATCCATGGTGAAAACGTGAGCTTCGGGTGTTTCCTTCAAGTCGAGCCTCGTGTTGGCGATGGCATGTGTGTCCCATGAGAAGGAAAAGGACGGTGAGTCTAGAGCGTTGTCGAAGTCGAAGACGTCTGAGATTCGAGAAACAGGTACGTACCCACGGATCGAACATGCTGCTACTACTGCGGTCCCATGGATCCCACAGGCTTCCAGCTCTCGATCGACCAAAGAAAGGAGTCAATGCCATTCTTTCAAGATTTTCTTTATCCTACAATGGAAAATCAAGCGAATCCGGAGAATTTACAGTGTACAATGGAAAATTAAAGAAATTACCCAACACTTGCGCTAGTACGAAGTAGAGGAAATCACCGATACACTCGTTGAATGTAGAAAGAGAGAATGAAGGGAAATTTATAGGGTTGTGATGATGGTTCCAGAGATGCCCAACAACATTGGAAGTTTCCAGAATTTTCCCTTATTGGTATCTTTTATGCAGAAATGAGAGTAACCATTAATTTAACGACTTCTTCGAATCGTTAACGATTATGGTTCCGCAAGGCTCGAGAGGTTTCCAGAACCACCACTTCTATGCATGAATATTTTTAAAACTAGCCCCGCCACTTAACCCATGGCTTCGAACTAACGATCTTCCCTAAATAATCATGTCATGGGCAGTCGAACCTAGAAGATCAAACCGATATTTTAGGTTGTCATAGTGGACATCAAGACGAGGCAAAACCATATATTTTGAAATAAAACCCTTCCGCTTCTATGTCAAGTTGGTATGCAATTGATAGGATTGCAGATGCAAGAACAAGCAAGATCCAAGATCATACAGAGATGTTTGTTGTAGATTTTTTTTTTTAAATTGTACAAAATATCCCATCATAAACTATAGATATTCCATGTTCAACATTTTTATGGCCCTCACCTACCCCAAAGAATATGCTCATGATATAAGTTACACTATCCAACATATACAAAGATACGTCATCCAACATATACTAAGAGATAGATATAATATTAGCTAGATATTATCCACATATTCTCATAATATCAATAATCCACATATTAGCTAGATATTGGCTAGATATTATCCACATATTATCATAATATTAGCACTAATTTAAGATGTTCTTCATGCTCCTCTATGTCCTTGGAGTAGATTAGGATATCATCAATGGAAACCAATTCAAATCTGTCTAGGAATTTGTTGAATACATTATTCATCAAGCACATAAAAGTGGTGGGGGCATTGGTTAGTCCAAATGGCAGCACCACAAATTCATAGTGACCACATATTGTCTTGAGGGTTGTTTTGTGGATGTATTAATCCTTTATTCAAACTTGATGGTATCCAGACCTTAATTCAATCTTTGAGAAAATGGAAGTACCCCTTAATTGGTCAAACAAATCATCGATTCTTGGTAAGGGATACTTGTTCTTTATGGTTGTCTTATTGAGTTGTCTATAGTCTATGCACAATCGGAGTGTGCCATCTTTCTATTTCACAAACAAGATGGGTGCTCCCCATGGAGACACACTGGGTCGGATGTAGCCTTTGTCCATCATCTCCTTTAACTGTAGCTTGAGCTCAGCTAGCTCTAGTGTACTCATCCTATATGGCGTTCTAGACACTAGCACTGCTCCTGGTGCAAGTTCTATGGATAAGTTAATGTCTCTTCTCGAAGGTAGACCCGGTACCTCTTCTGGAAAAACATCTTTATACTCTCTTAATATGGGGTGGTCCTCTAGGTTTGGTTTGTCATCCTCAACAAATTCCAATACCTGTATTGCATATAGAGGACATCCCTTCCTGCAATACTTTTTCATTTGAAGGGATGATATTCGTCTCACTGAGACATGCCTCTGAATCCCTTGAAGGGTTATTTTTCTCCCTTGTTCATTTTCACACTCCAAAGTTTTATGGTAACAATCCAACTTGGTTTTGTAAGTGGCTAGCCAGTCCATACCAACTAACATGTCATAAGATCCTAGGGGAAGTATGTTAAGAGTCGCTTCGGTAGGCAATCCATCCATAATGAATTAGCAAGCTGGTATGACCTTTGCTACTTTTCTTTTGGTTCCAGTGGCTAGTTGTACCACCCATGGCTTAACATGTCTAACTAGTTGCAGTTTACACTTATCAGTAGTCTGAGGGGCCACATAACTCAAATTAGAACCAGGGTCAATTAAAATAGAAACTAGACGATTGGCGATC
>JZKD02S1270018.1:0-12151 GCA_000966675.3 Picea glauca
AGCCGAGTCTTGAGTCAAGTTTGACTCTTTGGGAAAAACGAGTCTTGTGTTGAGTTGATTCTAGTGACTTTGATGACGAGGCTGCAATAGAAGACTTGCCTTGAGGAATCAGCTATTTGTTTTTTCTGTTTCATATTTGGAAAAGCCATTAGGCAATTTTTTAATGTTCCTGGCTTGAGACTCGAGAGTTTCCCAGAGAATGATCAGGTTTTTCTAATCATTGTTCGACGTTGAATGTCCATTGTAAATTGATGAGTGCTATCTGTCATCTGAAAATTATTATAATTCATTGCTGATTTACATAATTTCTGTTATGTTTTTTTATTTGTGTTTACTTTTTCCACATATAATTTTTTTAAAGTGTACCCTCGATGTATCCATACCCACACACCCTGGCAACTTGATTATGTTACCAATGGGTTATTTTTTGTTTGTTTTTCTTAAAATGTCCTTTGAGACCTGCCTGGTCTGTAGGATCTCTTTTCTTAGAATAAGAAGTGCAAGTTGAATTTAATCAGAATTAAATCAAAATTTGATTGAAAAAATCAAGTTTTTAATATTTCATTTTTGTGATTGAACATCTCAGTGATGAAAAGTATACAGCCAAAGTGTAAATATAATAATAATAGATAACGTGAAATGAGGCTATAAATGACCTGAAATAATCTTGAATTCCCAGCCTATTCTGCAATGAAGTCACAGATGAGAATTTATAGCCTCTATGCTCACTACAAGTATTGGACTAGTGTCTGAAGCATGGTGTATCCCTTGTGTGATACACGTGATGGGACATGCATTCAGTGTGCAATCAAACAGAAGGTGCCGTATCAATTGCAAACTGGATTCTTTCGTTTCATCAAGTGAAAAGCCACTGCTGCCTAACAAATGTATCTTAGAGATGTAAGTGAATTCTGGGTAGTGAAACAATTAGGATCCCATCCAAATTGGAAATTGAATCTCTTATGTTTCATTAAAAAATCTTCACTGAATTCAAGAACTTTAACAGTTGGGAGGATTGTCTACGAGGTCAAGAAGAGGGAAGGGCATAATGGCCAATCACCTGAACCCCCAATTTGTGGTCGTTCTTAGCTTTTGAGTTAACTTTAAACAACCCAGTGGGTAAACTCATTTTTATATGGTGGATGTACATAGAACCCCTAGGTTGTTGAAGACAGAATAGCATAGGCCAGTCATCTTGTGATCTGATTGAACTTTTATTTTCCTTAAATAGCATTTGAAAAATTACTCCATATTCAAACACTCTTCCACCTGGGTGTAGGCTCTAGGATGGGTTTAGACTCTAGAGTCAATGGTGATCTCTATCTTATCAGTTACTCTTTTGATCTCTTTTAGGGGTGGCAAGTCTTAGTAAGGAATCTGTGCTGTGCTAGATGTGTATGTTTTGGATTGGAAACTTCATGTCAGTGGTTCTTAAAAAGAATGCAACTAGAAATAAGCAGATTAATTCCCTTTTGTATGCTCTCCTGCTGTTACCACCTATCCCCTCAAAGGAAGACAAATATCTTAAAGAGCTAAAAGTCCCTTTTCTTTTTTCTTTATGTCAACAGCTTCAGGATTAGAAAAACAGAGATTTCTAAATGGTCATTTTGGCATTTTCAGGGCAGTCCTCAGGGCATGGAATTGGGCCACTTCTTGCTGGAGGTGCAGCAGCTGCAGCTGCAGCTTATGGTGCTCACCAATTAGGACAGGGTCTCGGCAGACCACATGGAATGCAAGGTATGTTTGGGCATGGAAATTATGGTGGGCATGGAAATTATGGTGGGTACGGCAATTTTGGGAAGCACGGAAAGCATGGAAAATTTGGGAAGCATGGCAGGTTTGGGCATGGGAAGTTTGGAAAATTCAAAAAGTGGAAGTAATTGTTCTTATTAGACGCAGTCTTACAGGCTTGTATTACAATGTATCTGTTTTAACCTCTAGGGATTAAACTATCTTTGTTTCCCTTGTTTGATATAGAATATTTTCCTGTATTTACTATAGTGGTTATTCAAGTGGTTAAGTTGACATGTTGATGTGTTGCAGTGAGGAATAGTGACTTTCAATAATTTACTGTGAATCCTCTTTTTGTCGTTAATGAAAGTTAATTGAAATTCTCTCTTTTATGTGAGTATTTGTATGGTCTGGTATGGATGACATAGACATGCTGGAGACAGGCTGGCACAGTTCTTAGATCCATGATAATTTTTTTGCTGTGGTGTTAGTATCGAATTTGTAGATCGATTAGATTATATATGCATCACTACAAAGTGGGTGCTATGGCTAATATTGTTTAGTTATTTTTTCGACTTCTGTTTAAAATGGAGGTGCAGTTGTGTATCTTTCCATTTCTGTGTTTACTTGATGTCAGCTTTGCAACCTGAGATGCATAATTTGCTTGGAAAGTTTAGCAATCATACTCTTTTTAGTCCCATATATTCTAATTTCGCAGTTGAATTGAACAATCATGGATTTAAAGATTGCAAGGTTACCTTACACTTCAGGGGATCAATAAATCCACCTTCTACATATTCATAGAATTCAGTCTTATTTTGTGTTTGCAAGAGATGTTTGCATTGTGATGTCCCCACAACCAGCAATTTGTGAAGCCTCAACCTTTTTAGTTTCGCGTTTCGAGGACTAACAAAACAAATTTGTATAGCTTCACAAATATGCTTTTCTTTCAAGGCCAAAGTACACTTTGCTATGGTCAAGGTCTTGATGATAGATCCCAATATTGGATTGAGTCTATGAAGAGGATATGGAAAAATTAAGGAAAAAACAAGGTTCTACAATCATTTTTACCTTAGATTTTAGACATTTTACCAAAAAGACTTCACATAGCACAATAAGATATAATTGAGGAATTATAATGTGCTTGAATTGCACGTGTGATCTTATTTTGCTAACCTTGTCAAGTTGTCGCTCAACAGAGATAATTGTCAGATCATCTTTTACCCCTTATGTAGTTGAATTTGAGATTCTTCCATGACTAGCCTTATTGGAAGGCTGGAGCTACTATACTTGGAGGACTTCCATTAAGTAGCCTTCTAAAGCCAGTCTTTTCTCACGAGGCTTCTAAATGTTAATTAATTGATGTTTGCTAGGATGCTCTCAAATAAGAAGCTATGAACTTTGATATAGAGGGAGAAGGCATATTGACTCACATTTTGGTTTCAAGGTGTTTAATTCTCTTTGGAGGATTTTCCTTAAATATTGTTCTCTCCAAGCAATCTTCTTGTTATTGTGGTGGTTGTCTTTCATCCATGTTCAATGAATACCCTGCATCACTAACATGCTTTGCTGCAGCAAGACACCTGGATCTGAGATCTAATTCTTTGCCCTCATTACTTGATTTTAATGCATTGTCTAAGCTGGCTGATCCGGAAATTGGTTTTTATCAGTTGTAAAGGAGACAAGACACAGGACCACATGTCAAGTGAGGAGGTAGTGTAATCTCATGCCCTTCCCACTTTGGCCTTTCCAAGGCTGGGCTCAAATCAGTAGTCTAAAGGGGAGAAGGAGCTTGCACAATCGGAGGAAGGGGTTATTAAGGAAGGTAGTGCATATGTTAGTTCCATTATGAAGATTAGACAACAAGCAAATGGTGAGAACAGGTGGAGAGAACAACACCACGGATGAATTTAGGACTGTGGCAGTGCAGGATCCTATTCCAATCCAAGTTGCAAGTGAGGGAAGAATTATCAGAGGACTAGCAAAATTTCTGTCAAACTAAGGAATTAAAATGCGCATCATAGAAGGTATAATGGGAACAAGGATCAATGATCACTGAGAATCCTTGCTATATGCTTTGGAGTGATCATTATGGATTCCTTGCTTAGGGATTTTGATGCCAAGCCAACAGGGTGCAATTTTTTCAAGTATATGTAAGATAGCAGCAGACTGCATGGATTCTGATTGTATTGAAGATGGGGATAGTGGCTAAACTAAACCCTGCTTTTAGGCCCGATGAAGCAGATTTTAGCAGCAGATTGGAGCAACAAGCTAGACAACAAGCAGTGGTACTACATCTATAGTGTGGATACCACGAGGATGTTGATGACAGATATGTATGTGTGGTACTCGAAAGGAGGCTGCACATGTTAAAACACATACAAGCTTCCCAGCACAAGGTACTTTGCTTCCATTGCCGATCCCTTTGACGGCACTGCCAAACATGTTTGACAAAAAATCTCCAGGAAACTATGAGCAGTCAGCTTGTTTAAAGTGTTACTTATCTACTGCAAGTTGCTAGCCTGTCTTGCTATTTTCTATTTCACAACAGGCGAGACTGTTAATTTAAAGTCACTCCTTATAGTTAGGAATCTCGGTTCCTGATTTTTTATGTATTAGACATATTTTTAATATGTTGGATTTAAAAATTTCATTGGAATAAGGATACTAAAGGGATTCCTATGTTGGAGAAGGGTAAAGAGAGAGTTCTCCGTCAACTATGTTTCATATATTTTTTCTAAAGAACAGTCACAAATCACGTGTTCATTTTCCCCATTGGTATAAACTAGTCCTGCCAATGTTGCCGATGTCACGATTTTTTCCGATGATTGATCCTAAAAGATAAATCACTAACAAATATTGCAATTTCTAGTAAAACATTGCCACATCGTGATGTGTATGAAAAATCGCGCCATGACCCGTAAACATCGGCAGCCCTGTGATTTTTTCCCCTATAAAAGACGGAAATTGGGTTTTTTGACCTCTATCATTTATAGCAATCAGGGATTGAGAGCAAAGGAGCGAGGGGATTGATGTCTAATCTTATGGAATTTGAGTTTTCCTCTTTAAAGTGCCATTGAAATTCAGTCCATTCTTGGTGGTCAAGGATCTTGAGCAAGGGGATTGAGCAAGGGGATTGATGTCCAATCTTATGGAATTTGAGTTTTCCTCTTTAAAGTGCCATTGAAATTCAGTCCATTCTTGGTGGCCAAGGATCTTTGGAAAAATGTGAAACAGATTTTACACTCGGATTTCCATTGAACATTTTACATTTGGTTCCTTTATTGCAGTGCCTGCGGCTCCTGCCTAGAGCAAGGAGCTTACTAACATTTCAAAATCCAATGGATGGATGGAGGGCTCCCCTCACGAGACCTCTAAAAAATGGCGCCCTCAATTCCTAAACCCTCTCTATAATCAAATCAATTGAAATTGATAAACCCTTAGTACCTTCACGGAGCTCACGAGACTTCTAAAAAAAAATGGGGCCCTCAATTCCTAAATCCTCTCTATAAGCAAATCAATTGAAATTGATAAACCTTTAGCATCTATATTGGCCAAATGTTCAATGGAAGAGAAAAACGTTGGCCAAAGAGAAAAAAATAATTGAAATTGATAAACCTTTAGCATCTGTATTGACCAAATGTTCAATGGAAGAGAAAAAAGTTGGCAAAAAAAAAGTTGAGGTCATAAAGATCTTTATCTAGTTGGCCAAAAGAAAAAAGTTGAGGTTATAAAGATTTTCATCTTATATTTGATCTAAGTATTAATGAGGATGGCTTGAATTGCATGGCATTTTAGGAAATTTGGATTAAGAATCTTTGAAAAGAAATGTAACAAGTTTTAAATGGAGATCTACGTATATCAGCAAGCATGGTATGTGATAAAATTTAAAGTGTAAAACTGCCATACTAACTTGCTTGGAAAGATTATGTTTTTTTCACCATCAATGGGTATGTATATTTGAATACACTATTAGAGGCCAAGTAATTGAGTATATATAGTTATAGAATTTGAAGATGTTATATGCTCTTTGTGATGACCATTCTAGAAATCTAATTGATGTACATTGTAGAATGCTTCCCCCCTACAATCCCAATGCACACAACCACATAAGATCATTTGGCATTTTATACATCTTATATCTCTGTGTTTTTTCATATTTATGTGGTAATGTGATTATTTGATGTCTAAATAGTGTGGGTACATGTTCTTAGGGATTGGATTCTTTGTACCCATACTTATACCCGACCATGTGTCCACACACTATAAATGTACCCTATACCATATCGTATCTCAAAGAACACATAGTTGAAACATCCCACAATCGCATGTCTAAATCAGTCATTGATGAGCACTCTTTTAGTTCCAAACGCTTAATTTGTTTTGACCAAACCAAAATCTTGGCCTATGCGCCCTTTTACTCTTCTCGCATCATTTGCAAAGCTCTGGAAATCGAAAAACACCCAAACATTTTTTACCGAGAAGATGGGTACAAACACGGCCAGTCATGAAAGCCTGTCATTCATCGCTTCAGGCATCAAACCTAAATTATCTCTCAAATCTTCTCCCTCCCCCCTCCTAATAATTTTGTTAACCTTTGTTTTCAACATTTTTGTCTATATTCTAGGGATTTCTTCTTTAACCTAATCTTGTCATTTTTATTATTGTTCTCCTTTCATAGAAGCTTATTTAAACCATGTACCTAATTCCTTTATCTAATCTATGATTTTATTATCAGTTATAATTATCAACCTTAACTTGCCATCATCGCAATCTTTACCCTTTACTTAGTTATTTAATTATCATTTAACTATTATTTATGTTTAGTTTTCTTAAATTAATTATTCAATCAACTTTTTTATCTTTTTAATAATCTTAAATTAATCCTCTCTTAATACCTAACTTCCTTTCTATAATCTATAATTATTTCATTAATTCTAATTACAAACTTAATCTTGAGCTTGTCTTCAATTTAGTATTCACTCTTTTTAATTATTTAATTATTATTTAACTATTAATTAACTTTATTATATATTCAACCCTTCTTTAATTTTTAATAATCTTAAAATTAATCTTATAAATATGATTTTATAACATTTTTTACAACGGCTAGTTGTTCTCCACTTTTTCTCCAAACGTTCTCATTTTCAAAACATTAGTAAATATTTATTGTTATTTTAAAAGTATTTAGTAATATATATAAATTAGCCATGAATTTGTAAACGCATACATAAAGTGTATCAATGTTTGATATTTGTAATGAACTGAATGGTGAAAGTCATACGTGCACACATATTGTAGTGTGCATGGAAAGCCAACATTGAAGTGTGTTCACAAGTCACTTAGATGTTCCGTTGTATGTTCAACTTGATGTGGAAATTATTGAAAAAAGATTTACAAATTGAAATTGAGTTGCACAATTTTTTTATTATTTATTTGGTTTGAATAACTTTAATCAATATATCATACATTAATAAAATCATATTTACATTTTAAATTCTAAATCATTTTGAATCAATATATCATACATTAATAAAACCACCATAAATAAAACCACCATATTGACATTATATCATACATTAATAAAACCACCATAAATAAAACCACCATATTGACATTTTAAATTCTAAATCATTTTGATAGTTTAGATGATATTATTTTTTGGATTATTTATTATTAGTTTTTGAACAAACTAATTTACAATAATAATAATGGATAAACTATATATATATATATATATATTGTTATCTAAATATCTTTGACTTGTAGGATTGGCATGTGGCAAAGATGCCACCACCCAGGGGCATCTGAGTCATCAAAATCACCCGGGGATCGCACCCATCCTGGATCGCACCAACCCTTAATATGGCTCGATTTGAGATGTATCCTAGGGTTTCGAACCAGTAACTTTCACTTAAGGAGTGCCTTAATAGCGCACTCCCTCACCAACTACTCTAGACCTCAAGGACAAGGTTAAACAAAATATATTGACATCATTGTTAAAAATATATATAATCACAAACATTTAACTGAATATAATTTGTAATAATAACAAGATTTTATAATGTTTTAATTGAATATATTCTATAATAATAAAAATAAGATTTTATAGTTTTATAACATTATAAGAAAGGCAAATTTAAGATAGACATATTTAATTTTAATTGTTGTTTAACACACATCTATAAAATATTTATATATTTTCAAATATAAATATTTTTTGAATTTTAACTATTATTTCATGCACATCAATAAAATATTTATATTTTTTGAATTTATATAAATATTTATATATATTTAAATTACAATGAATTCTTCTAGATTTGGTGCATCTCCAAGTAGCAAAACTTCACAATATATTATACAAACAAAGTAAAAAAATTGTCCCTTGCATTCTGATATGATGAGGCCATTCTATGAGACCCGTTCCGTCGAACATTTTGAAGTCTGGCTGAGAGAACCCTGGCGTATACGGCACTATCAACCCACCAGACCCATTACCTATAGCTTCAACCAGGAATTCATGCTTTGTTAATACGAACGGATGGATGGGCTTCAACATAGAGCACTTTGGGCATTCGAGCGAGACAGCTGCATTACTATGAGCGCTCCAGGACGTCCTCAAGATATGTTCTCAGATACTGCTATACAATTACAACCTATCTTTGCTCTTGCATTCTGATATGATGAGGCCATTCTATCTCATTTTAATAGAATCGGATAGACATCATTATTTTCTAATTGTAAATTCATATTAAGTAGCAACAATAAAAGAAATTTATGACACCCAATTCAGCAAAAAACTACAAATATAGAATAATACAAAAATCCAGCAAAAAAACACAATGAAGTGAAACACTGAAAAGTATTCATATCTCAATCTCGGTCTTCCACAACGTTGTGATAAGTAAGTGTTGGAATTAATAATAGGAGAGTCATCAGAGTATCATGAACGAATTACCAAGTAAAATATATGAAAGAGTGAGGGAGTGTGGGCAACCAAAAATTATCTAGAAGAAGTACAAACAAAATCCAGAAGTATTACCTTGACAAGAAGATGGTGTGCACAGGTTTTAGTTTCCTACATTTATGTCATTGATGCGTTGATGCTACTCGCATGTCGCTGCTACTTGTAAATTCTTTTACCATATATGATAAATATATATCAACAAATAATATCAGATTGATGTGGTAAATAATCAAATAGGCAAAGAAATAAACCAGAGAAAGGCTTGGTATAAATACCAGGAAAGATGAAATGTCAAGGCAAAAGAATCTCTTTGATAAGTTTAATCATGCAGAGGAATTTCTCTTGCAACTTCAATCCTACAGAAAACTTTGGAGAAATATAATTAAATAGAATTAAAGGAGTGTGTGTAGCTTGGAGGGAACTAACTTAGGTATGGTTATTCATAGAAATTTAGAATCATACACCAGAGATTGCAAAGTGCACATAATACTTGGATTTTATTAATTGGATTGGTATTGTGCTACCAACTTGCCAAGACATTGTGGGTATTGGGCTTGTGGTTGCTCGTCTATTCAAAAAAATGATTGTGTAGATAAATTTAACAGAATTCCATCACCAGAACACTCGGAGATGCAAAAACCATAAACCCACCCCAAGCCGAAGACTCTCAAAAAAGTTGTGGATATCAAGTATTTATGCTATCTTTTTATGGACGTGCAACAATACAAAGTATTTAGCAAGGGAAGTTGGGGGTGCGGCTTTGAGTCAACAAAATAGCAACAACTCCAAATATAGTGAAGCTCCAAAAACGTCGCCAAAAAAATGGACTGGACTAGACTAGACTGGATTGACCGAGAAAAGACTAGCAACTAGTTATTATTGAGCTGGAAGATTACAAAAATGAACTAGCAGTAACAATCAAATCGTATTTTGTCCTATTTATTTTACATCCCCATTGTCATTCATTTTTTTATTTAAAATATGAAAAAATATACATTATGTTGAACGATCCTAACCTATATTTACTCTTAAGTTTTTCTATGACCAAATTTGGACGAATCTTTATATTATGAGCTAAAACCCTTTGGAAGGGCTCAGACGAATTCAAATTTGATCAACATGCAAACTCAGTCAACAATAAATGGTGGTCATCAAATTCAAGGTTCAATGTATGATCGACCACCCTCCATGCAAACTCGGTCAACAACAAACAATGACTCAAATTAATAATTTTTCTTAGCAAGTGTGCCCTAAGAGCACATGAAATTAACCTCATATACTAATGCTCCAATTAACATATGGGTGACGGGCCTTCATATGGATGAAGGCTCCTTTTACCACATCATAACATAAATTCACTTTGATAAAGTGCTTTGGTTTAAGAAAGGGGGCTAGGAAGGGGTGGTCCCCTTTTGAGTCACTATATCATGAATTTTAAAATATTGTATAGCACCTTTATTTACTCCATGACTTCAACCTTTGAGTGCACCCTCACGGTTTGAGTGTTTATATGAGAGAGCTACTCTATACCATATTGTAATATATCCTTTACAAACAATACATTTAAGTTTAATTTTTGCAAGTGACATATTGAGTTTATAGTTTTGATGGTTAGTTTAATTGGTCTAGAGTCAAATGTGAGTTTTTCATGCTTGTTGTTGGTCACGGGTTTGACTCTCTTGATTCCCCTGGGGCAAGACCCTGCTTAGCATCCATCCATAGGAACGTATTTTGAGAGTTTTCCACTAATACATTTCCTCGAAAAAAACTAATATATATTGATTTAGTTTTTTATTAAAAACAATGGAGAGAATAATAACAATAATAATAATATATATTGTTCTAACTTTTGATTAATTTTTTTGGATAAATTAATAATAATATTTATTTACATGATCTTTTAACTATAAAGAAATTATTTAGGTTTTTTTTTTCTGTAACTTTAAAATAACGAAATAATATATCACTTTATAGTAAAATACTTTAATAAAAATTACAAAATTTATAATAATTATTAAATTTGTTATGTGTAACATCCTCATTTTTATTCCTCGGTTTAACGATGTATAATGTAAATATGATATATGGTTGTGGGCCTGATGATGTAATATGTAAACATTGTATATCAAGAATAATAAAATAAATGTATTGTCGACTACACACAGATACGAATAGAGTAATGGGGGTTAAGTTTCCACAAGAGAAGGGGAGGGTCTAAGAAGGGTTCAAAGGGGGGGGGGATTACTCATGTTTATCAATCTCAACCCACTTTCTAAAAATATCATTGTGTTTAAACCTTATAATTTCCTCTTAAGTGTATCAAAGCCCCAATCATTAAACATATGTAAGAGGGTGGGTGTGAAAAGTCGTTTCACACAGTTAATGAGAGCATGGGGAATGAGTACAATCAACCTTGGGAATTGGAAGAGTTAACATGCATGGCAGAAAAGGAAATTCGTATGGGAAAAGAGAGCAGTTTTTACATCCAATTTTTGGGACAGCAAGAGAGAACAAAGTGTTGAAGCTTGAAGGTAGTCATAGTGGGCATGTGTGATAGTTGTTTGAAATTGAAAATGCATGAAGAAGCGGGTTGTCAGGCCTGTAGAGTGAATTTTATGTGTGAGAGTTTTCCCTAGAGCAGTGAGTTGTTGTTGTGAGTTTTCCTATCGCAACTGACATCCCTAGAGTCCCTAGCAAGAGAGATTCCTAGCCAACCTGTGTTGGATCCCCAGAGGGAAGTGGAAAGGCATGAGACACTGTGTGCGGTGAAGGGGGATCTCATTCCTTGGGTTGTGCAGGTTGAGGGGAAGAGAGTTGGAAGATTGGGATAGTTGTAGAAAAAAATAGCTTGTTGTAGGTTGTGTTGGGTTGTGTTAGGCTGTGAGTGGACAGTAGAAAGACACCCATTTCCTATGAATTCGTAGCCCCAACTCGGGGGTGATTTGTTGTTGACATTTGGAGCAACAAATTTATGGTTGGGTGGAATGTTCATCCCCTACAATCGGTTGGAAATTTGGTTAAAAAGATAATTGTTTTATCTATGTCTCAGTGTTTTTATTATGGGTTTAATTTGTTGTTGTGTATACTCCGTTCTTGAGTAACATGGATACCGACTTAACGAGAATTGTGACCTCAAAACGAGAACTCTTGCCCTTAAAACCCATATTTTTGCATAAAAAACATGAAAATCAACCCTAAAATAAAAAAAGTGGTACTACTGGTAGCACCATTTTTTCTAACCAGGTCAAAATTACAACTTTTTTCAAACATGGCCTTGAAAAATCAAACAGTTTATCAGAAAAACCTTAAAATCAACCCCCAAATCAAAAAGTGGTGCTATTAATAGCACCATTTTTTCTAACCATGTCAAAATTATAACTTTTTTCAAACATGGCCTTAAAAAATCAAATAGTTCCCCCGGATGGGGTGCCAGGTGGAAAGAATGGGCAC
>JZKD02S1270040.1:35174-49246 GCA_000966675.3 Picea glauca
TCCATTCTCTCCATACTTACTACTTTCCATCACCACTCCTCTCATTTCCCCCCTACCTTTGTTTGGGCATTGGGTTTGCCATGCTAGGAAGGGTTGTACCTTGCCTTGTGGGAAGAAGGGGCTAAAGGCCTAGGGGGTAAAAGTAGTTGGCAAGAGTTAAAAGCCAAAATGAAACCTTTGAAATGCTTCGCCCAGGGATTCCCGAGAAAGTAGTAAAAGGCTTCTCAGTAAGAAAAGGGAACTCGTAAGATAAATAAACACTCAAGGTATTAGTTGGTGGATAGGAGGTCTCATCTTGAATCGACCTATTAGAACCATGGGCATGTAGCAATATAACACTACCATCTATCTGGTCACCAAACCAGGGTAGTGGCTCTTGGTGGCATAGTCAAGAGAAAGAGGGTCTCATCACGAGCCAACCTTCTCATCTCCGTGAAATGATTGTGGGTAACGCTGTCAGCTCTGGTCACCAAGCCAAGACAGTGTCCCTCAGCTCTTCCCTTGAAGCACAAAAGAAAAAGCAATAAGACTAAGAATAAAAGGCATTGAATGGGTTAGGAAACAATGACATCCATTATACGGTGCAACTCGCCCTCTACAGAGGCACCCATAGGCAAGACTTACATTTCCCTGTCATCACCGCACCCTCTGCCCAAACATTTTTCCTATGCCACTTCACACACACTTACATGACCTAGATTGGTTCTCAACTGGGAAACACCCCAAACTTAAGGAGGATTAGACCAATTGGACATCTTGAGACCTTCTCCTAACCTGACTTGTTAAAATGCATAACGTCTTTGAGCATTTGTCTGGGTAAAGGGGGGTTTGATGCACATGTTTTGGTAATTGATTGTTAGATGTGATTGACATTGCTATGATCCTTGTGACTTATGAACCCATGGAGGGAATACTTATTGTTGCTGCAGGACTTTGCCCGGTGGACAGGTACATATGGGGGAATGATTAGCTCGGACCTCCATGGGGCTGAAAGCCCACAGATGGATGCTGTAACCCCACCAGACGGAGAGAGACACCAAAGGCTTGCACCAGGAAGAAAGAAGGATGTTGCACCAGGGGCACTCCGACAGACCTAGACCCAATGGGGTCTTGCCTTTCCACCTGAACGTTAAACTTTGAGAGCACATGATGCCATCATTATGACCTTGACGTCACCCAGAGTTAGGGTTTGCACTTATGGGGGCAGTTGTGTGCTAGTTGGCACGTGTGGCAGCATTCCGGGCCTTTGGAGGCCCAACATTCTTCAGTTAAGGCCTAACGTTCCACCCTCAGAGCATAACGTCATTGTTATCCCCTAGCTTAGGGATAACTAAGGAGTTTATGTCTCGAGGCCCACAGGTCTTAGACATGGAGTACCGAGAGCCAGATCGACTATAGAATGGCCCTGGAGGGCCCATATTTTCACTTTTCAGCGCCTCCATTTTGTCAGCAGCAGCAACATCCATCACCTCGGCCTGGTCTTGTAGCAGAGATGGATCTTGCTCAATGAGGTAATGAGTCGGTATCATGGTATGTGTCACTCTAATCCTCAAAACCTTTGAATATGTGCATTCAATTCTTTCTGCTTCTAACGGGTGCTTGGATCTTATACTTCTCCACTTGATCATGCTTGGAGGGAATGACTGGATGCCCTAGTAAGATGGTACCCATAGGGATTGAGTAGCCACTGGGGGGATTCATGAAAGACCATTGTCCGCTCCCACCATACTTATCACTTTTCATCCTTTTCCTACTCATCCATCCCATTACACTGGTCTGGCAATTGGGTTGGCCAAATGTTTAAGGGTTGTACCTTGCCTTGTGGGAAGAAAGGGCTAAAGGCCTAGAGGGTAAAAGTAGCTGGAAAAAGCCAAAAGCCAAAAGAACAAAACCTTGAGATGCTTTGCCCAGGGATCCCCGAGAAAGCAATAAAAGGCTTCTCAACAAGAAACAGAGGGACCCATAAAAAGAAAAATAAAATGAAACAAGACCTAGTTAGAGGATGGGGGGTCTCATCACGAGCCAACCTATTAGGTCCATGGGCATGTAGCGGTATGACACTACCATTCAGCTGGTCACCAAGCCAGGGTAGTGCCTCTTGGTGGCATAGCCAAGAGAAAGGGGGTCTCATCACGAGCCAACCTTGTCATCTCCGTGAAATGTTTGTGGGTAACATTGTCACCAATGGTCACCACGCCAGGGCAATGTCCCCTAATGAGTCTCTTAGATAAAAAGGAAAATAAATAAAATCAAGACCTAGTCGGAGGATAGGGGGTCTCATCACGAGCCAACCTATTAGGTCCATGGGCAAGTAGCGGTATGACACTACCATTTAGTTGGTCACCACGCCAGGGTAGTGGCTCTTGGTGGCATAGCCAAGAGAAAGGGGATCTCATCACGAGTCAGCCTTCTCATCTCCGTGAAATGTTTGTGGGTAACATTGTCACCACTGGTCACCATGGCAGGGCAGTGTCCCCTAACTAGTCTCTTGAAAAAAAAAAGAGAAATAAAGATAAAAGATAAAAGGCATGAATGGGCTTGGAAACACTTGCATCTATGATAGGAACAACTCACCCTCTTCAGAGGCACCCACAGGTAAGCCATGCATTTCCCTACCATCATTGCACCCCTTGCCCAGACATCCCTTACCACCTCATCTACTCATATGGCCTGGATTTAATTTCTCCCGGAAACTTTTCACATTCAATGAGCATTAGCCCAATAGGACGTCCCAATGTTTCCTCCAAACTTGGCCGGTAGACTTGTATAATGTCTTTAAGCACTTGTTCGGGTTGAAGTGGTTTTATGCACATGTTTAATAAATTTGATGATTAGATGTGATTGACATTGCTATGGTCCTTGTGACTCATGAGCCCATGGAGGCGTATTTGTTGATGTTACAGGGCCACACCCGATGGACAGGTACACATGGGGAGATGATTAGTTCGGACCTCTATGGGGCTAAAAGCCCACTAGATGGATGTTGAGACCCCAGCAGGGGGCAAAGACAGATCATAGGATTGCACCGGAGAAAGAGGCAGACGTTCCACCAAAGGCAGCCTGGCTGGCCTAGACTCAGGGGGGTTGTGCCTTTTCCACCATGACATAGGCCTTGGAAGGCCCATGACGTCACCTAGGACACCCATGACATCATCCAACGCATTGGGAGGTTTTTGGAGGTAGTTGTGTGCCAAGTGGCAAGTTCCTGAGGCCCAAGATGGCCTAATGTTTTGCTCCAGGAGGCCAACGTTGCTCTAAAAGGGCCTAACGTCACCCTAAAGGGGCATGACGTCATCATTTGTGCTTGATTTAGGGTTTTAATTGTGACATTTAATGTAAAACAATATTTTTGATGTAAATTGGCCATGTCAGTCTTTTTTGACTGAAAGTGTAATTAAAGGTCAGTGATATTGTATAAATAGAGTCTAAACTCATTTTTTCATCATCTTGTACTCACACTTGTGTGAGGTCTGAAATTTGCGCCCTACTTAGGGTTTATTGGCTGAAATTCTAGGCGCACTTGTTGAAGCAGGCAAAATTTGGTGTATTTTGGCAAGCTTCTTGGTGGATGTGTTCAACTAGGGGTTTTCTTGATTATTCTTGATGTATGTAAGTGAATTTTCTGCAATTCTTCTCAATTGAATGATTATAGTTGTATTTATCTTACATTTACATTCAAAATTATGAAATTGCTTGATTAAACCCTAGGAAGACTAGCACATGTTATTGTCCTATCTTCAAAAGCTTTCACCTACTAGATATTGTCAAAAGGTCATTTTTCTTGAAGCATTGAGCTAAGGCCTTGCCATTGCAACGCCTTAGTTTTCATTGCTTCATCTTAGCCGTTTTTACTTCACCTTTGAGTTAAAGAGGGAGGAAATCTACTAAGGCCTAGGGTTACCTACACCTTAGTAGCCAGTTTCCCCTAGGGTTTGATAAATTGGAGCCTTGGCTTACCAACACTCCAATCTATCACTCTCTCTTGTCTTTGATTCTCCATTATCACTGTCTTCAACATTTGCCGCTCCATTATTGACTCCATTTGCCCTAAGAAAGCAGTAGTCTAAGACCTCTCTCTTGAGTGTTTTTGATCACAACCTTCAATACCAATTCTTTGAACAAACTACTAACACCTTCTAACCCTAGATTAGATTGATCTACTAACATTATTGTTGCTATTACTAGAGTAAGCTACAACCATATTTTGTAGCATTTAAAGCTTTTAAAAGCAATTGAAAAGGTTGACGAATGCATTTCCTTATTTGTTTCTGAAGAATACTAGTGTTATCATGTTATGACATTGATGATTGATTATTCCTGCTCATTTTGAAGTTCTTCTAAGGCATTAATTGTGAAGTATTGTCTTTTAATTATTGCTGCTACACATCTTTATTTACTTCATCATTACATTAGCCAATTGCTTTTATTGAGAAAGTCTGTGGTTATATGAAGTGCTAACCAACAAGTGCTCTTGCAAATATAGTTTTATGTTGCTTTGTTCTGGGTAGGTACACTTCTGGTCTATTATCTCTGTATTGTTTGTTTAACCAAACTTTCTGATTGGTGGTGACTTGTGAGAGGGAACCTTTTTACCTAGCCCTTATCCTTTGTCTTTTCAAAACCCCAGGTCACCGGGGACGTCTCCCCTGGGCCTACCACCCTAAATAGAAAGAGACATCCTATTGAGGTGACAGTGATAGGATAGTCTTCCGTTATGCCAATTTGTCTTCCTTTACCTTCTCTTCTATCAAAGTACAAATTGCGCTATAACATTTTGGCATCGTTGCCGGGGAACACTGAGTTAATTCTCCTCAAAGACGACACTTTTTTGGTAAGCCTTTCCTCAAGAATCCTTATCTTACAAGCTTACCTGGCGACTCCACTAAGCACGATTCCTTTATTTCTTTGATAATTTGAAGAAAATTATCTGGCGACTCCACTAATGACGAAGCCAACTATGACTTCTCAATGGGACTCGGGAAGTTTCAAACCCCTAGACATGAATAAAATCCCGGGATACCCTCGACAAATGCCCCTTAAATACGAAAATTGGCTCCCTAGATTCACTGGTGGTGATAGGGAGAGAGCCGACTATCACATGAGTGACTTCCGGGATTTCTTTCTATTCCACCCTATCAATGATGATGCTGAAGATTTGGCTTTGAAACTCTTCTCTGCCACTCTTCATGGCAATGCTAGGAAGTGGTATGACAACCTCCCCGATGCTAGGATCACAACTATGGAACAATTGGAAGAAACCTTTCTCAAAAGATGGGGTATTCAGTTGGAAGACATCCTAGTACTGCTAAAAATACTCGAGCATATAAAGCAGACTGAGGATGAAACTGTCAGACATTTCCAGGATAGGTTTGAGGGCATACTATATCAAATTCCTGAAAGCCATTGTCCTAAGGACGAGTACATTATTCATCTCTATACCAATGCACTTTCAGTACATCTAGGGTTTCCCCTCAGTAAAAAGGGCCCAAGAATGCTCAATGAAGCTCACAACATGGCTACAAGAATCGAGCAAAATATCCCCTTGTCCGAGGTTAGACACCTCTTTACCTCAGGCACTCTTAGTGTAGAAAGTTTAGTTTCCTTTGAGACCTTTACTGTTGATTTCCAAAAAGAAGGGAAACAAACCATTGACCAACAAAGGGCTAAGGGGAAGAATCTTGATGAGGTTTTCCAATCCCACAAGGAAGAGCAAAGGACTATTGAAGACACAGTTGAGGAGCTGGAACCTAAACAAAATGATGAAGTATTGATGTGCGTTCCTCCCTCTGATGAAGCCATCCACGAGCCTTTTCCCCCTACGCAAGAAGAAGAGAATGAGGTTAGTCACTTTCCTTTTCAGGATCTTGACAATGCCTTGTTTTATGATTCAGAAAAGGAAGAAGAAATGGAATCCTCGGACAAGGTAGATCTTCCTTGTTGTACAGTTGAAGATGAAGGGGCAACTCATGAGGATGAAACAATGATGCATGTTGAAGACACCCAAGTCCTCGAAGCCCCTGCACAAAAAGAAACAAACACCGTAAGTTACCCTACCTTCCAAAACTTCGATGATTCTTTACTTTATGACTTGGGAAGTGGAGAGGAGCTAGATGATCCCTCAAACGCTTCAAATCCTTCATGTTATGATACAGATAGTGACATGGCTAACAATATTGATGAGTTCATATGTGTTGGGAGACGTAAGTGGGATATAGTTGGTTGTGATATGGAACCTATTTACGACATTGAGAATCATTTCCAAGTGTTGCCTTTACAGTTATCACAACAGGTTACTCTTGATTTTAAACAGTGGCAACAAGGAGATGATATAATTACCAATACTTTCCAAACACCCAGGGTCGACCTAGTCCCATATCCTCCTGATGATTTTTGGTCATACCTTGAGGATTTTGATGAATGACCCTCTGAGCACTTGGATTTATTCCATGAAGAAGATTATTGACCACCGATGTGCTCGGATCTCGATAGGAGTAAGGACATCATTTTCCCCAAGAAGGATCCTTGTGACAACTTTCTCCAGCAATCTCCGATTACTTTACTTTGCTGTGTCTCTAAAGGTGTAGTTGGTGAGTATGTCTTTTGTATTAAGTTTCCTTTGAGGCAAACCCTAGATTTCAAGGGTAGGTTGAATATCTTAAGAAAAAGTCTTTCATCTCAGCCTTTCGACCTTCCCTTAAGAGTTTGTCAGTCATCTTCTAGGTCCTTGTCAATCCTTTTCTAGGCTTCATATTGTGAGGACGTCCTAGGTAGCCAACTTTCGGACCTTTTGAGTCAGTTTTCTGGACCTTTGACTTTTCATGAACGCTTCCTGAAGTGGATTGAGCACTTTCTTCAGAGAATGACTTGGCATGATTTTATCCCTCCCACCCACCTCCATGAGTTAAAATTTATGGTTTCTAATGATGCGATGCATTCTCTAACCCATGTTATTTTTGTGCTTAACTTATCATTGTTCTGGTTTATGATGAAGCACATAGGCAGGTATTGTGAGACATTGCTAGGATGGTTTCATTGGTCATTTGACTACACCTAGCATTCAGCTAACAGGTAAGTGCAGGTAAGTAGGCATTTGCATTCATTGTACATACCATTTGCGTTTCATGCTAGAATAGTTTGTATTCAGATCTGTACATATGCTTGTTTTCACAATTTGTATTATATATATGAGCCGGGGGTGATGTCACCACCCCAAATGATTACTAATAATCCTATGTTGAGATCAAGCAGGTCACACGTTATGCCAGAGATGCTGAGGTTCTCATGCGCTCTACGGTGAACACATGTCCCCGAGTTGGAGCCAGATGTTATTCCCTAGCTTAGGGATAACTAATAAGATTATGTCTAGAGGCCCACAGGTCCTAGACATGGAGTACCGAGAGCCAGATCGAATTGAGAATGGCCCTGGAGGGCCCATATTTTCACTCTTCAGCGCCTCCACTTTTTCAGCAGCAACAACATCCATCACCTCGGCCTAGTCCTGTAGGCTGTAGCAGAGATGGATCTTGCTCCACGTGGTAGTGAGTCCGGGTATCATGGTATGTGTCACTCTAATCCTCAAAACCTTTGAATATGTGCATTCAATTCTTTTTGCTTCTAACGGGTGCTTGGATCTTATACTTCTCCACTTGACCATGCCTGGGGGGAATGACTGGATGCCCTAGTAAGCTGGTACCCATAGGGTTTGAGTTGCCACTGGGGGGATTCATGAAAGGCTATCGTCCGCTCCCACCATAATTATCACTTTTCATCCTTTTTCCGCTCATCCATCCCATTACACTGGTCCGTGCATTGGGTTGGCCAAATGTTTAAGGGTTGTACCTTGCCTTGTGGGAAGAAAGGGCTAGAGGCCTAGAGGGTAAAAGTAGCTGGCAAAAGACAAAAGCCAAAATAACAAAACCTTGAGATGCTTTGCCTAGGGATCCCCAAGAAAGCAAGAAAAGGCTTCTCTGCAAGAAACAGAGGGACCCATAAAAAGAAAAATAAAATGAAACAAGATCTAGTTAGAGGATGGGGGGTCTCATCACGAGCCAGCCTATTAGGTCCATGGGCATGTAGCGGTATGACACTACCATTCAACTGGTCACCACGCCAGGGTAGTGGCTCTTGGTGGCATAGCCAAGAGAAAGGGGGTCTCATCACGAGCCAACCTTCTCATCTCCGTGAAATGTTTGTGGGTAACATTGTCACCACTCATCATCACGCCAGGGCAGTGTCCCCTAACTAGTCTCTTAGATAAAAAGGAAAATAAAATAAAATCAAGACCTAGTCGGAGGATAGGGGGTCTCATCACGAGCCAGCCTATTAGGTCCATGGGCATGTAGTGGCATGACACTACCATTCAGCTGGTCAACACGCCAGGGTAGTGGCTCTTGATGGCATAGCCAAGAGAAAGGGGGTCTCATCACAAGCCAACCTTCTCATCTCCGTGAAATGTTTGTGGGTAACATTGTCACCACTGGTCACCACGCCAAGGCAGTGTCCCCTAACTAGTCTCTTGAAAAAAAAAGCAATAAAGATAAAAGATAAAAAGCATGAATGGGCTTGGAAACATTTGCATCTATGATAGGAGCAACTCACCTTCTTTAGAGGCACCCACAGGTAAGCCATGCATTTCCCTACCATCATTGCACCCCTTGCCCATGCATCCCTTACCACCTCATCCACTCACATGGCCTGGATTTAATTTCTCCCGGAAACTTTTCACATCCAATGAGCATTAGTCCAATAGGACGTCCCAACGTTTCCTTCAAACTTGGCTAGTAGACTTGTATAATGTCTTTGAGGACTTGTTCGGGTTGAAGGGGTTTTATGCACATGTTTAATAAATTTGATGATTAGATGTGATTGAAATTGCTATGATCCCTGTGACTTATGAGCCCATGGAGGGTGTATTTGTTGATGTTACAGGTCCACACCCGATGGCAGGGACCCACATGGATAGGTACACATGGGGAGATGATTAGTTTGGACCTCCATGGGGCTCAAAATCAGACTAGATGGATGTTGAGACCCCAACAGGGGGCAAAGACAGATCAAAGGATTGCACCGGAGAAAGAGGAGGACGTTCCACTAGAGGCAGCCTAGCAGGCCTAGACCCAGGGGGGTTGTGTCCTTTCCACCATGACGCAGGCCTTGGAAGGCCCATGATGTCACCCATGACACCCATGACGTCATCCAGTGCATTGGGAGGTTTTTGGAGGCAGTTGTGTGCCAAGTGGCACGTGT
Source organism: Picea glauca (assembly GCA_000966675.3). Lineage (NCBI taxonomy): Eukaryota > Viridiplantae > Streptophyta > Pinopsida > Pinales > Pinaceae > Picea > Picea glauca. The sequence continues at coordinate 44,421 of JZKD02S1270040.1, forward strand.
GGCAGGTTCCTGAGGCCCAAGAAGGCCTAACGTTTTGCTCCAGGAGGTCAACGTTGCCCTAAAAGGGCCTAACATCACCCTAAAAGGGCATGACATCATCATTTGTGCTTGATTTAGGGTTTTAATTGTGACATTTAATGTAAAACAATATTTTTGATGTAAATTGGGCATGTTGGCCTTTTTTGACCTAAAGTGTAATTAAAGGTCAGTGATATTGTATCAATAGAGAGTCTAAACTCTCATTTTTTCATTATCTTTCACTCACACTTGTGCAAGGTCTGAAAGTTGCACCCTACTTAGGGTTTATTGGCTGAAATTCTAGGCACACTTGTTGAAGGAGGCAAAATTTGGTGTATTTCGGCAAGCTTCTTGGTGGATGTGTTCAACTAGGGATTTTCTTGATTATTCTTGATGTATGTAAGTGAATTTTCTGCAATTCTTCTCAATTGAATGATTATAGTTGTATTTGTCTTGCATTTACATTCAAGATTATGAAATTGCTTGATTAAACCCTAGGAAGACTAGCACATGTTATTGTTCTATCTTCAAAAGCTTTCACCTACTAGATATTGTCAAAAGGCCATTTTTCTTGAAGCATTGAGCTAAGGCCTTGCCATTGCAACACCTTAGTTTTCATTGCTTCATCTTAGCCATTTTTACTTCAACTTTGAGTTAAAGAGGGAGGAAATCTACTAAGGCCTAGGGTTACCTACACCTTAGTAGCCAGTTTCCCCCAGGGTTTGATAAATTGGAGCCTTGGCTTACCAACACTCCAATCTATCACTCTCTCTTGTCTTTGATTCTCCATTATCATTGTCTTCAACATTTGCCGCTCCATTATTGACTCCATTTGCCCTAAGAAAGCAGTAGTCTAAGACCTCTCTCTTGAGTGTTTTTGATCACAACCTTCAATACCAATTCTTTGAACAAACTACTAACACCTTCTAACCCTAGATTAGATTGATCTACTGACATTATTGCTGCTGTTACTAGAGTAAGCTACAACCATATTTTGCAGCATTTAAAGCTTCTAAAAACAATTGAAAAGGTTGACTAATGCATTGCCTTATTTGTTTATGATGAATGCTAGTGTTATCATGTTATGACATTGATGATTGATTATTCCTGCTCATTTTGAAGTTCTTCTAAGACATTAATTGTGAAGTATTGTCTTGTAATTATTGCTGCTACACATCTTTGTTTACTTCATCATTACATTAGCCAATTGCTTTTATTGAGAAAGTTTGTGGTTATATGAAGTGCTAACCAACAAGTGCTCTTGCAAATATAGTTTTCTGTTGCTTTGTTTCGAGCAGGTACACTTCTGGTCTATTATCTCTGTATTGGTTGTTTAACCGGACTTTCTGATTGGTGGTGTCTTGTGAGAGGGAACCTTTTTACCTAGCCTTTATCCTTTGCCTTCTCAAAACCCCAGGTCACCGGGGACGTCTCCCCTGGGCCTACCACCCTAAATAGAAAGAGACATCCTATTGAGGTGACAGTGATAGGATAGTCTCCTGTTACGCCAATTTGTCTTCCTTTACCTTCTCTTCTATCAAAGTACAAATTGCGCGATAACAATCACCATTTACTGAGAGCTACATTCTCATCGAAGGTTACATCTAGGTTGATCTCCACTTTCCGGTGATCGGGAATGTATATCTTGTAAGCCTTCGATGTGTCACTGTAACCAACAAATATGCCCTTCCATCCGGAAGGGTCCAACTTTGTCCTCTTTTTTTTTGGGCACGTGAACAAATACAGGGCAATCAAATATTCTGAAATGGCTGACTTTTGGCTTCTCTCTTGAAAACATTTCCTTGGGTGTCTTGTTTTCAAGCACCTTGTGGGGACTTTAATTTTGCACGTACACTGCCGTCTTCGCTGCTTCTGCGCACAGATGCATAGGAAGATCTTGTTCATGAATCATGGCCTTTACTGCTTTCATGATTGTTCGGTTCTTTCTTTCAACTATTCCATTATGTGTAGGGTTATAGGGAGTAGAAAGCTCCCTCTTGATCCCAACTTCCTTGCAATACTCCTTGAATTCTTCTGAGGTGAATTCGCCTCGATTGTTTGATCGCAAGGTTTTTATCTTCCGCTCTGCCAAGTTTTCTACCAGAGCCTTAAACTCTTTGAATTTGCCAAAAACTTCATTCTTTGCTTTTAACAAAAATATCCAAATTTTACGTGAGTAATTATCTATGAAAGATACATAATATACATACCCACTTAGTGAAGCTGCCGACATTGGTCCACATACGTCTGAATGCATGATGTCCAAAACTCCTTTGGCTCTTCTATCGCTATTGGGAAAGGAGTGCTTCACGTTCTTGCCTTGTGCACATCCTTTGCACACACCATTTGGTTCTGCTTGGATTTCTAGAAGACCTATCACCATTTTGCTCACAACCGAAAAAGCTTTGTAGTGTAAGTGAGCAAATCTCCTATGCCATAGTTCACTGGGATTCACAATATCATGAACCATTGCGGAGTCTGAATGTCCTTTTAATTTGTAGAGTCCTCCTTCAACTCCTATCACTACTGCATCATCAAGGGTCTTCTTTCTAGGCCTCATAAGAAATTGACCATCAAAAAATGCTACTCTAAATCCTTTGTTGTCCAATGATGAAATTGAGAGAAGATTCTTCTTTAAACTTGGAACATAGAGAACTTCCGTCATCTTCATTGGCTTGCCTGAGTTTAACTTGTAGAAGCTTCTCCAACACCTTTGATTGGATATCGATAGTCATCACCCAATTTCACCTTGTGAGGTGAATCTTTATGAATAAGTTTAGATAAGGAGTCTTCATAGCCTGTCATGTGCTTGGAAGCACCACTGTCTATCAACCAAGTGTCACTTCCATGAGTAACAGTACTTGTGAGGGGTGAGATAAGAATATAATCCTCATCACTTGATTCATCTTGCTTTGCAACCATTTGGGAGGCCCATCATCTTCAACTGTGTGAGCTTGTTTCCTCTTACTTCCTTTCTTATTCTTAATTTCCATAATGAGGGGGAAATCCCTAACAAAGTGTCCCAATTCTTGACAACAGTAACATCTAATCTTTTAGTTGTCTCTTCGACCCATCTTAAACTTCTTAGGTAAAGAATGCTCCTTCTTGTTCTTTCCTTTCCTGGTGTGGGCAGCTAGGGTTTGATCTTCATCTGCCATATTTTTTTCTCTTGCAACTGTCCTAGTTTCTTCTGGGTTACAATCTTCCCAAAGCCTACTGAACTTGGGAAGTTTCTTTCTTGATCAAATTGCTTGGATGAATGCATCCCATGACCTTGGGAGGCCATTCAGGGTAGTCATCACCATCTCTTCTCCTTCTACCGAGTCACGAATGGCTTCTATCAACTCCTTGATTTGATTCACTCTTGAGAAGTAGGAGTGAATGGTTTATGAGTTTTGCATTTTCACATTCTTCAACTGAGATCTCAGAGTCGTTCTTCGATTTATGTTACTTCCCTCAAACACACGAGTTAAGGTGTCCATCATTTGATTTGGAGAAGATAATGATGTTGTATGATGGATAATGTGGTACTTAATGGAGTCTGAAATAATCCTTTTTGCTCTCGCCATGTCCTTCTTATATTTTACCTTAGATTCATCTCCTTGAGGTTCTTGAACCTCTTCTATAATGAACTTATCCAGTTCATGTTCTTCAAGAAGGATGGTTACTCTGTATTTCTAGGCCGTGAAGTTATCAACTCCATTAGCTTCTCATCGATCTTTGTTCTTGTAGTCATCCTGGCTTTTGATGGTCTTGGTTTGTCCGACAACTGTCTCTAGACTGAAAACGACTCCCTTTTAGGCTTCTAGATCTGCAACTGGCTTCTATTCAGGCCTGCTCTGATACCATGTTCGCTGAACCTAATACCGAACCTGAACAAACTCGAATGCGTGCTCGAATTCGAACCTTAGGATAGATTTGAAGGATAATCTTGTTGAGGTTTGGTATTGGGTTTGATTAGGGTTCAATATATATAGTTGAAGTCGAACCTCATTTGAACCTTATTGTAAAATTCGAACCCGAGTTGAACCTAATCGTTGTCAAACCCGAACTCGAACCTGAACCATGTGACTTAGCTGCTATGTTAGTGCTAGCTCCCTCTGAATGTATGAGTACTTGTTTGTTCTGGAACAAGACTACAAAACCCTTGTCCTCCAGAGTCGAGACTGAGAGCAAATTCATCTTCAACTCTAGGACATACAACACATTTGCCACCTCCAGAGAACCTCCCTCCAGTTGAAATTGTTGAAATTAGTGCAGCTGCAAGAGCCATTCTCCGAGAGAATGGCATAAGACCCTAGCTGTGGACTAGGGCCCCCAGTGCACTCTTGGGGTTTCTTGGTTTGGGACCAAGTAGTGAGAACCATGGCAAAGACCCTAGTGAGGGCCCCCAGTATATGAATAGGATTTTTGGTCTAGGACCAAGCAGTAAGTCCCTAGATGTGTTCTAGGGCCCTTGGATGTGTTCCAGGGAATCCTTGCTTGGTGCTTGGATTGATCCTTGGATGTGTTCCTTCGTGGATGATGTCAGTCCCTAGATGTGTTCTACGGCCCCTGGATGTGTTCCAGGGAACCCTTGCTTAACGCATGGGTTGATCCTTGGTCTTGTACCTTGGTGAATAAGAACCTAGATGTGTTCTAGGCCCCCCCAGATGTGTTATGGGGCAACCTGGTCTGGGACAAAGATCTTGATTAAATACCAAGATGTGATGATGTGTGATCCTCTTCCTCTCTCCCGGGATGGTCCATGAGACCTAGGAGTAGCTAAGAAGATGGACATGACCACATTGTTGATGTGCCCTCTTATG
>JZKD02S1270040.1:49256-65700 GCA_000966675.3 Picea glauca
TTCACAGGTTTAAAACTTACATTTCATTTGCTAAGAGGTAAGCCAAGGTTTGTTTTTTGCACTTAGAAATTTTGTTTATGTTCAGAATTTAATTCAGATCTGTTTATGTCTTTGATGTGCTGATCTAGTGAACAAAATTTAAAAGTATTATTGTTTTCTTTGTTTTTCCCTAAATCTGACATGGTTTCAGAGCTTAGGGCGTGAAAAGAGCTCAAGAGTTGCAGACTTGAGCCTGCGTAGATCCACTTCTTAGGGTTTTCTTTGTAGATCAACAGTAAATCCATTTCATAATTTGATCCAGAATTCAGCATGGCCTCATCTTCAGTCAAAGTAGAAGATAGTCTTGAAGGGGCCTCCAACTTCAATGCTTGGAAGTCTAGGGTACTCAACATACTAGCAGAGGGTGACTTGGATGAGCTGGTTACCAGGGTAATAGAAGAACCCATTTCAAATACTGGTAGGGCAACATACAAGAAGAGACAAGCCAAAGCTAAAAGAATAATTTTTGACTCAGTTAAGGATAACATGATGCCCCTCATTGGTCATCTAAGGACTGCCAAAGAATGCTTTGATGCCCTAGCAAATCTTTATGAAAAGAAGGCTCCAAATCAGAAAAGAATATTGAAGAAACAATTACATACATTAAAGATGGGAAATGATGAAACCATCGCTGTTTTCTTTTCCAAGATTGCTCAAACCAGAGATCAACCTACAACAATTGGAGTTGCTGTGGATGATGATGACCTTGTACAAATTGCAATTGATGGACTCCCTGAGTCATGGGAAATCTTTCTCGCTTCGGTCAACGGAAGAGAAGCTCAACCTAACTTCGAGAGATTATGGCATGATTGCTTAGAAGACGAAGGAAGACTCAAAAGTAGTAATGAGCACTCAACTGTAAGAGATCATGCCCTTTCAGTTAAAGCCAAGAGATGGAAGAAGTTTCCTTAGTCCAAAGGCAAAGGTAAGAAACCACAAGGTAAGCTGTCTCATTTTCATCCTCATTTATTTAAAGTAAGATCCTTTAACGGTAACAAGCTAGGACATTATGCAAAAGATTGCAGGAACCCTCCCTCACAACATAGAAGAAAAGGTAGGTTCTATGCCTCAGTTGCCACTGAAGAAGCAGAGCCTCAAAAGGAACCTCAAAGAAGAAGAACCAGGGCTGCCACCAAAGAACAAGAACAACACCGAGAATATTATCTCATCTCATCCCTCTCTGGCACTATAACCAAGTTGGAGGATGTTTGGTTAATGGACAGCGAGGCCTCCAAACATATGACAGGCTTCAAACAAAATCTTGTAAACTATCGGTATAAGAAGTTCAATGTAAAGGTAGAACTGGGTGATGATGACACATATGACATCAAAGGGTTCGGATCAACATCATTTCAACTTCAATCACGTAATGTATTTCATATTGATGAAATTCTTTATGTTCCTGGATTAAAGAAAAATCTCATCTCAATTGTAGTGTTAGAAAGCAAAGGATACTCAATAGCCTTCACCAAAGGGAAGGCTCTCATGTGGCCCTCAAATGGGGATTGGAGCTCTGCCATGACTATCGGGACTCGTAAGAGTGGACTTTACAAAATCACAGGTCAAGTTGTTCAAGCATTAGCTCACGAGATGATAAACCCCTGTGAGCTCTGGCATAGAAGGCTTGGACATCTCAACTACAACACATTCCCAGGTTTGCAAAAGATGGTAACAAGTATGTCGATGTTTTCATTTGAGCATGATAGTGTTTGTAGAGGTTGTGCTCTCGGTAAGAATACAAAGAAAGCTTACCCTCACAGCAATAGAAAAACTAATAGCATTTTAGATCTTATTCATTCTGATCTTGGTGGACCTATGACTGCTCCATAAATGAATGGTTGTCTTTACTATATCATTTTTATTGATGATTGTTCTCGCAAAACTTGGATTTATTTTTTGAAGACTAAAGATGAATCTTTCAACAGATTTCAAGATTTTAAGAACCTTGTTGAGAATCAAACAGGTAGACACATCTGTGTTTTCAGAACGGACAATGGAAAATAATTTGATTTCTACAAGTATGATGAACTTTGTCGGGCTTTAGGGATTAAGAGGGAGTTGACTGTGCCTTATAATCCCCAACGGAATGGGGTTGCAGAAAGAAAGAATAGAACGATCTGTGAAGCAGCCAGAGCAATGATGTATGATCAGAATCTACCTTTATCACTTTGGGCCGAAGCTGCAAGCACTGCAGTCTACATTCAAAACAGATGTCCTCATAAATCCCTTGAAGAAACTCTAGAAGAAGTCTTCACCACTATAAAGCCCTCAGTTGATCATTTGAGAATCTTTGGCAGTCCAATCTACATTCATATTCCAAAAGAAAAGCGGACTAATTTAGAGCCCTCCGGAAAGAAAATAACTTTTGTGGGATACAGTGAAACCTCAAAGGCATACAAAATTAATGTACTCGGTCAAAAGTTCATTGAGGTCATCAGAGACGTGACTTTTCATGAAGAAACAACTTTTCGTCGTTCCAGAGAACTTCCATGTGATACAGAGGAGTAGGAAGCTCCATCTCCAGAACCTTCAAGTTCACCTCTTCCAGATATGCAGAGGGAGGAAACCTTAGAGCCTTCAGTGGATCCCTCAAGGGATTCTATCGAGTTTCCCTTAGAGAAACCTCCTGTTAAAAGGAAGCCAACTTGGTGTCAGGAAATTCTAAAAGAAGTAGAAAAGCTTGCAGCACCTAAAGGCACCTTCAGAGAAAGCAAGAAACCAGATAAGTACTCCGGCCTAATAGCCCAATTGAATCTTGTGATTGACTCAGAACCTTCCACCTTTGAAGAAGCCTCCAAACATAAAGTGTGGAAAGATGCAATGATAAAAGAGTACGATTCAATACTAAAGAATGATGTATGGGAAGTGGTCCCAAGACCTCATGGAAAATCAGTGGTAACCTCCAAATGGTTTTACAAAATAAAGCATGCAGCAGATGGCAATGTTGAAAAATTCAAGGCTAGATTTGTGGCTCGTGGCTTCTCTCAGAAAGAAGGAATTGACTATGACAAGATCTTTGCTCTTGTTGCCAGGGATACTTCCATCAGAATCATTATTTCTCTTGCTGCAGTTTTTGGTTGGAAACTTCACCAAATGGATGTTAAGACTGCTTTTCTTAACGATGAAGTTGAGCAAGAGGTTTGTATTGAACAACTAGAGGGGTTCGTGATCCATGGGAAAGAATCCCATGTCTGCAAACTCAAGAAAGCCTTGTATGGTTTGAAGTAAGCTTCGAGAGCTTGGTATGGAAGAATTGACAATTTTCTACAGAGTCTTGGATTCACCAAGAGTATAGCAAATCCAAATCTTTATATAAAGATTGTATAGAATCACCCTGTTATCTTAGTATTATATGTGGATGATCTGTTCCTTACATGAGAAGAAATTTTGATATCTCAGACTAAGAGGGAGCTTTCAGCTGAATTTGAAATGAAAGACTTGGGTCTTATGCATTATTTTATGGGCTTAGAGGTGTGGCAGAAACCAGGTGAGATATTTCTCTCACAAAGCAAGTATGCAGGTGATGTGCTTCGTAGATTTGGCATGTTAGACTGTAAGCCCATGTCCACAACGATGATTTCTAACCTAAAGAAGTTACAAGATCAAGCTACAGGTTCAAATCCGGAAGACCCCACCATATATCGTCAGATCATTGGGTTCTTGATGTATCTTGTACATACCAGACCAGACATTTGTTATGTAGTGGATGCCCTCAGCCAGTTCATGTGTGAACATAAGCATATTCATATGGTTGCTGCTAAACATATTCTTAGATATGTTCGGGGGACTATAGCCTATGGGCTTAGATACAATTCCAGTGTAGGTGTCATGCTTCATGGATATACAAATTCAGATTGGATGGGCAGTACAGTGGATCGAAAGAGTACTTCCGGATATTGTTTCAGTTTGGGTTCAACTATAATCTCCTGGTCCAACAGGAAACATGGATCCATAGCCCAGAGCACTGCAGAAGCATAATACATTGCTGCAAGTGCTGCTAGCAGAGAAGCAGTGTGGCTTAGAAAGCTATTTTCAGATTTGTTCAGTGGTGAGTTGGAACCCACAGTCATCCACTGTGATAACGAGAGATGTATAAAGCTCTTCACGAATTCGATGTTTCATGACATATCGAAATACATTGAGATGATATACCACTATGTTCGGGACATGTCGCAGAAGAACATTCTCAGTATTCAGTATGTTCCGACGGCAGAACAAACCGCAAATATTTTGACCAAACCACTGTCTTTGACAAAGTTTGTGTACTTTCGAGACAAGCTTGGTGTTGTTGAGAATGCCTCTCTTGCCGAGAGGGAGTGTTGAAATTAGTGCAGCTGCAAGAGCCATTCTCCGGGAGGATGGCATAAGACCCTAGCTGTGGACTAGGGCCATGGAAAAAGACCCTAGTGAGGGCTCCTAGTATATGACTGGGGTTCTTGGTCTAGGACCAAGCAGTAAGTCCCTAGATTTGTTTTAGGGCCCCTAGATGTGTTCCAGGGAATCCTTGCCCGGTGCTTGGATTGATCCTTGGATGTGTTCCTTGGTGGATGATGTAAGTCCCTGGATGTGTTCTAGGGCCCCTGGATGTGTTCCAAGGAACCCTTGCTTAACATATTGGTTGATCCTTGGTCTTGTACCTTGGTGGATAAGACCCTAGATGTGTTCTAGGACCCCCCAAATGTGTTTTGGGGAAGCCTGGTCTTGGACCAGGTAGATCTTGATTAAATACCAAGATTTGATGATGTGTGATCCTCTTCCTCTCTCCCGGGATGGTCCATGAGACCTAGGAGTAGCTAAAAAGATGGTCATGACCACATTGTGATGTACCCTCTTATGCAGTGATGTTAAAGTTTATAAGTCATTATGAGACTTATGTGGACATGTTTTGCCATTAAGGAACCCCTTGATTTTGTCTTAAAGTTCCCCCTTGCTTGATTTTGATTTTCCTCTTGTTTCATGTGGTGTTGGGGTTTTTATAAGTCACTTTGACTTATTTGACATTTAATTAATATTTATATTAATTAAATTGTCATTATTTTGATTATTTTATTTTAGCCCTAACCCCTTTTTTTAGCTATAAAAGAAACCCTCCCCCTCATTTTTCACACACACTCTCTACTCTTTCTCCTATTTGCTGCGGCTACCTCAGGTTATTCTTTCTCTTGGTGATGGTGCGACCCCTCCTTTGGTTTCTCTGTTTCAGATCTGAGGCTTATTGCTTGGACACCTATTTGGCTGGGAGCTTCCTTTGATATTTGCTTGCTGGTGTAGAGGGATGTACCTCCTCTTGACTGCCCAAGCCTGCCGTAGACCCCTCCCTTAGCTGCCAGACTGTGTAATAGAGCAACCGTCTGACCCTTGATTGTGCAAGGGTGCTGCAACCCTCCTTTAAGGCTACCGCTGGGTGTGTTGAGGCACCGATTCCTTCTCCTTTTCATGGCTGTTCTATTTGCTGGTGGCTCCTCCTCTTCCGTGCTGTCTACCTTTGCTGTTGAAGGTTTTTTCTGTCCCTGTTGTGAAGGGTTTTTCTGTCCTTGTTGTGGAGGTTTTGCTGTCTCATTTGTGGAGTGTTTGCTGTCCCATATGTTGTTGCTGAGTTCTATAGTCTCAGCTATGGACATCAGTTAAGTGTCTTACTCCTGCCTTGCTTGTGGTCCTTCCTTTGGCAAACTGTCTACCCGTCCATATGATAGAGATCAAAACCCGAGAGGTTTGATCCATGAACCTTTAATTGATTTTCTGAGCATATTAAAGAGAACTACATCCACACATGTGACAGGTACATTCTTCATTGGCTAAGAGGTAAGCTAAGGTTTGTTTTTTGCACTCAGAAATTTTGTTTATGTTCATAATTTAATTCAGATTTGTTTATGTCTTTGCTTAAATGTGCTAATCTAGTGAACATAATTTAAAAGTATTATTGTTTTCTTTGTTTTTCCCTAAATCTAACATAAACCTGATTGTGCTAACTCCTTTTACACTACACTTGGCATTGGTGCCAAGCCCCACATGCAGATCTGAGTCCGTCTCTGACTAATTGGTGAACAACTCACTTGTCCCCATCATGTAACGAGAAGCCCTGGTATCCACGAACTAGGTACTACAGGAAATTGTGCCAAAAAGACAAGAGACTAACAAGAAATCCGTCTCGAACCTCTCACCAAACTCCTTGACTTGAGTTTCTGCAGATGTTGCTACTTGCTGAGACTTACCCTTCCCTTTCTTCCGTTCAGGACACTGTGAAGCACAATGGCCACTTTTGTGGCACACAAAGCATTTCACTTTGCTCAAATCCTTCTTCTTTCCAACCTGCGGAGTTGAATCTCCACTTGTATTCCCCTTGCTCCTCATTTCCTGACTAGCAAGAGCCAGATTCTCATCATCACCAACCTGTTGGCATGCTAGAGATTCTTCCCGAATCTCCTCTTGGATGAAATGATCCCATAGCCTGTCAAAGTTGGGAAGTGTCTCTTGTGCCACGATGCCCTTGATGAATGGGGTCTGTGGCTTAGAGAAACCATTGAACAACTCTTCATATGTCATGACTTCCCCAACAACTTCCAATTGATCCTGTACCTGAGTGATATTGGTGAGATAACTAGGTCATTGTATCTGATCCGGTCATCTTAGTGTCTCTGAGCTTTACCCTCAACACCATATTCCTGTTTGCATTACTGCTCTGGAAAAGATTTGTCAGAGCTACAAACATCTCCTTGGCTGACTTCTTCTCAGTTAGGTGAGTAATCAAATGATCCTTCACCGCATCTAAGATGATCCTCCTGGATTTCACGTCCTTCAACTCATGGGCAGTCAAGTCCTTTGGATCCTTCTGTGGGGTCACGATTATGTTAGCAAAATCCCACAACCCATTCTCCATGAGAACCAATGTGACTCTCACCTTCCAAGGTACGAAGTTCGATGCATGCTCTAGCCTGCCCTCAAACCTCAAACCGATTGTGGCCATCTCCAAATCAAAATTTTAACGGGAAGTACAAACTACTGAAAAAATGTGCCTTGTCCTTCAGGCACGGTAAATTGAAGAATTTGTGCTTAGTTCTTCAAGCACCAAATCTGATCTGATCTCCTCTACTGGCTGTCTGGATCCTTGTTCGGAACTCTGTTGCCCGCTGCTCGGAGCTCTTGCCCATGCCTTCTACGGTCTGCCCGAGTCTCCTATGGCTGTGTGACGGTCTCTGCAGTTGCTCTGTGACCCTGGCCTATCGGCTACGGTGCCTTGCGGCCCATGCCCTGGTGGCTGTTGCTACGACTGTTGAGGCGGTTGTTGCGGCAATCCCTTGCTTCCTCCAGCACACGATAACTATGGCTGTGGTTGCGCCTGCTCCTAGGCTAACCCTCTTCTCCTATGCACACTCGCCATCTCTACTTGCGGCTACTCCCTCTACTGCTTGCTACCTCCCTACGCCATGCTCCCTCTACTGCCCACTACCTCCCTATGCCCTGCTCCCTTTGCCACTCATCCCACGACCTCCTCCTGGCACCCGCTCCCTGTTTGTAGCTCCACACGACTCCCTGCCTGTTGCTTTGCGCAGTTGTATGGCTGTGCGACTGCTGCTTGCCTTTTTTTTCTTCTTGCAACTTGCAAAAATAAAAAAAAATTCCGCTGTTGCAAAATTACGATCTTTGCAACCTAGTTTCCTTTCCAAAGTCTTGGCTCTGATACCATGTTAATTTTTCACACTCAGCACCTGGAAATTTATTTCCTAGCAAATGCCTTGATGTAATAAAGTTATTAAGTAGATTTACTGAATAAAAAACATGGTTGAGTTTTAATGATTTGCAAAAATAAATCAGCGGAAGCAAAACATGAAACCAAACACATTTGCACACGTAATTTCTGGGTAAATACCCTTGGAAAAACCCCCAAGGGAAAACCAGTACTGCGATGATTTTATTATTATAAAATTTGGGCTCCCGTCCTGGGATAATGGCCCACTTGAGGAAAAATACAAAACAACAAGAATAGCCTATCACACCTCAAGATCTATCCTTCGATCTTGCTGGCTGCTACTTCCTTTGTTGCCCCTTGTTCCCTTCCTCGGACCTAAGTCACATGGTTCGGGTTCGAGTTTGGTTTCGACAACAGTTATGTTGGGATGAGGTTTGGCTTTAGGTTTGGCTATATATATTGAACCCTAATCAAACCTCATACCAAACCTCAATAAAATTCTCCTTCAAATTCATCCTAAGGTTCGAATTCGGGCACGCATTCGAGTTCGTTCAAGTTCGGCATTAGGTTCGGTGAACCTTGAGGTTCACCGAATTTCGAACCTCAAGCTTTAGGTTCGGCGAACCCTGTGACTTAACCTCAGATTAAGTCACATGGTTTTGGTTCGAGTTCGGGTTCAACAGTGATTAGGTTCGACCAATAAGGTTCAAATGAGGTTCGACTTTAGGTTCGGCTATATTTATTGAACCCTAATCAAACCTCATACCAAACCTCAATAAAATTCTCCTTCAAATTCATCCTAAGGTTCGAATTCGGGCACGTATTTGAGTTCGTTCTGGTTCGGCATTAGGTTCGGTGAACCTTGAGGTTCGCCAAATTTCGAACCTCAAGCTTTAGGTTCGACGAACCCTGTGACTTAACCTCGGACCCTGCCCCTGTACACTTGGATGAAAGTCCTTCTTCACCCAATCAATGAGATCTCACTATCTTACTTTGTGTGTGTCTCCTCCTCTCACCTTAGCTGCCTTTTATAATGTTGAGTTTACCCTAAATCCAAAACCCTAGATCTCCAAAGTGATCAATGGCTGAGATCAGATCTCACCAACACTTTAGATCAATGGCTAGTATTTAATTTAATTCACTAATGCCAAATACTTAGGCATTTCATTAAATTAAACTCAATTAATTATTAAAAGGCATTCACTTTAATAATTACTTTAATAAAGTTAATTTCCTAAGTCTTGAGAGGTATTGAGGATGACTTCCACATGTTAGACACAACCAATGTGGAAGTACCTGTTCGATGCTACAAACATCAACAATCATTGGCCATTTATAGCCACCAATGGACTTCAATATTTAAGTTCAAACTATTTAACAATTGTCATTAGTTTCCAGTTGAATTGTGTTAGAATGTGTGGAGTCACTAGCAAGTTACTATATTGAGTGGCGATGATTGTAACTAGCACTGAACATTGGTGTACACTGTAGGGTCTTGTATAAGAGGTTTGGGATGGTTGTAATTCCTTCCTTATTAGTGCAAGTTTATGGAGTCCTAGTGCATGCTTAGTGGCCACATACCCCAAGTGCTTGAGTAGATTGCACATATGAGTAGATTGGGTTACTCTCGTGTTGTAATATCCATGTTCAAATGTTTGTCCTTATTCTTAACAGGACCAATCTGAGAAGCTCTGTTCCATGGGTGGAACCTATTTTCACAATCATTGGTGACTTATTTTACATTTTAATTGAAAGGTCAGCCTAGTAAATAAACTTTGTTTATTCCAAAATCAGATGTCTTGTTTGTGTTTTGACTGGTAGAGTCATTCTTGTCCCCTTCCAGATACATTTGCATATACTGAAATATTTTCATTTTGGGTATTGTTATGTATTTACTTTGAAAGGTCTTCTGGTTTTTGAGATCACATCATCATTCTTATGTTCTATGGCAGATGTGAAGAGCATGGTTTCTACTGGTTTGACAGCTTTAGCTTCCACAAATTTTGATTTGAAGTCTGCGGTCTCTGGAAAACAAAAGATGCGTATTTTGTGCATTGGCAATGGTGGGGGCACTATACCACTTTTCTTAGCAAGTAAAATCAAAGGTAGGTAATGATATATGCACTCTATGTACATGAATAAAATATTTTAATGCCTGCACAAATAAGTGTAGAATATGACGCATCTACTCTCCAATAAGAAAAGAAATGCTAGATTACCTCAACTTGATTTAAATACCAGTTAGGAAGAAAAAATAATATGATTGGTTTGAAGTTCCTTTCAATAAGCAAGAAATGTAATTTGTTTGTGATATGGCAATATGCATATAATGAAGTTATTACTGGCTTTTGTTTTGCTTCATAAATTAGTTGTGGAAATATCATAAGTGGAACACATAGAGCTATCTTTGATCGGCAATATGGACATGGAATAAGGAAGTCATGTTAGAGTTTATGTTTTCTCTTTTCATTGGAAAAGCTGTTATATCAATTTTCCCAAATTGGTGTTTTTATAAACATAGCTTTTCCATTACATCAGTTTTCTCATTTGGCAGAATACTCTATGCTATACCACTGTGCTTATGCTATACCTCATTTTTAGCTATTTACACTGAACCTCTATACCATAGCTGTAAGTTTACTATACGCAATGTCTCAGAAAAATAGAATACAGGAACCAGAGGGACAGTTTAAAAATTTACAACTGTATGTTCAGCTGCCGCCAATTCTTCCCATGATTGCTTGGTTGTGCTCGCTGGCTATTGCAACAAATTCCTTCCAACACCTTATTGAGTTTTCTCATCTTCAATTCCATGAACTTGGTAAAGCCATTTACTACTGGCATTAGCTTTATCACTCTTGAGTTGCTTGTTTTTGCTGTCAACCATTCTATGAAGATTGTTTATATGTTTGGCTGGGTTCTTGTTTGAACAATTGGGTTTGTTGCTTCACAAGTGTCGACAATTTTTGCTTATTGCTCCTCAACTGTAGGGTTAACTCTCCATAAATCTCTAACTTCCTCTCTCATTTAAAAAATGCTCAACCTATTTTCTATGATTTACTTTGGGATGGTAAATCAACAATACTAAAATGCAGAAAAGGACTGCCTGTAGCAGACTGATGATAACCACGAAAGTGAAATGTGGGTCAAGAACGTTCAATTTGTCTTTTAGAGTCAGTTGCAGAGCAATGGCACTTGCAAACCTAAAATGTGGCAAGAGGATTGTTAGCTATGGGAAAATGCCAACCACAAACTGAAATTTGAAAAACGATTGTCCATTGCAGGGCAGTTACTTTGGCACAATGTAAATGTCACAAAGGATGTTAAGTTGTTGGATGATTGCATCTACAAAAGTGAAATGTGGAAGAGGGGAGTGTTGTGGCCTTTGAAACTCACAAAAATGACATGCAGAAATGGATTGTTGAAGTACGAGCTAATGACACCTACAAAATTGAAATACAGAAAAACACGGTCCACTGCAGGGGAAAATCATCTACAAAACTAAAATATGCAGAACAGTTTGTTGCAGGCAACAGCATCTATAAAACTGAGACTTTAGAAAAAGACAGTCTCTTGTTGGGTGACGACACTTGTGAAAGATGGAATGCAAAAGAGGGCAATGGTACCTTTTACCCCTCATATTGCATGAGTATTGCACATGTGATTTTCATCACATGATTCAGGAGTTTGCAAGATGACACCTATGGAGTGTTGGATGGACTAGGAGTTTGTTTCCACAGTTTTCCTTGCACCCATGTGCTTGATTCGGAGCATTGTGCTATCAGTTAGTGTTTTGGTTGTAAGAGACTCACTTCTCCCTTTTTGGATTGATTGATATATTGGTGCAATCCTCATGTTGCATACCTCTTCATCGATTGATCAGCTCCCTAGTGGATATTTTGATGGTTTTAATGAGGTGCTTGGTTGGTTTATAGATCACTCTATTGATTCTTGACAGTTTGGCATTGGTATGGCTTTATTGGAGAGGTTATTCATGTGATGGAGTAGATCGCTCTCCCTCATTGTCATTCTTTCACATGACAGGAGGTAGTGCTACCTTGTTGTACGCTTATTTCTAGATCAGTCCACTATGATGCTCATGGATTGGTGTTGTTTGATGTTTACACTTGGATTCACATGTTTATTTATTGGAGGATACTACATCATTATTTGAGGTTATATACCACTTGGGATGGTATAACCGTTATATTGAAGCCTTCTTGTGTAGTGTATGTGGGCCTTTATACCTTGAGAAGTGACCTTTCTTTGCATATTACAGATTTCAAGGTAGTTTGATATGCCAATCTTGATCTTCCCAAAATCAGCAGAGAGTCTTGTTTTGATGATTCATCTGCAGCAGCAGAAGGCTACTATTTGTGTGCCTAAATTTACGTCGCTGATGCACAATTTCCAGCATCTAAAATACAGCCTGCAAACCCACAGAATGATTATTGTGTACAACACTACTTCAGATCTGTATATATGTTACGGTTAAGAGATCAGCAAGAAACAGTATAGCTGTTGCAATCATTAGGGAAGGGTTATGCTGTCCACATTCTTTTCATATCAGTCCAAAATCCAGTCTTCTTATTTCCTGTTGTAATTTTAAAAATTCTAGTTACACAGTTACAGTTATTTAATCCAATAGCAACTGTAATAGAATCACTGAAAGAGAGACAATCACAGATACAATAGAACACAAAGTTTATCCTGGGAAACCCCCGTGGGGGAGAAAGCACAGCAACCAAAATCTTCAATATAGTATCCTACAACCATTACAATGATGCGCTATAGCTCTCCAAGAAAGACCAAGACCAAAAACAAGATTTGTACGCTAGACCTTCTTATGTGCTGCAAGATGCACAAGAAAAGTGTGTGTGTGAGTGTGCAAATGATAGGAACCTATCCTCTAATTATACACAACAGTGTCTCTTGAAGAGACATTACTCTTGACCTAACTAATCGATAAAAACAGGGCCGACTAGCCACAATGGGGCTTTTTACAATTATAAGTAAAATACCAATAATATAATAATTTCAGTTGAGCCGACTTGTACAATATAATTACAATAACCTTTTAAAGGTTTGACCAAAACAAATATACAAGAATATCTTCCGTAGTTACACCAAAAATATTAACATTTCCAACAGTTGAACAGCCTGTAGACCTTTAGCAGTGGCCTTTTAAGGAGATTGCAGTCCACTTTGTTTTCAGACTGGAATCCAGCATTGAGAGCAGCAAAAAAACCCTTGATTACAGCATGGTGTTTGTAGAGTTTGAAGAGTGGGTGAGTATAACAGAGATAAACCTGTTCCTTAACCCCTCATATTTGATATAAAATACATTTCCAGTGGCTTTTCAAAGGGTAATAGAGGGAATGCCCTAGTTCGTATCGACCTATTTAACATGGAGTTTTCATCTTGGCATTTTTGGCATTGAACTCTAGGTGAGTGCTCCAACATGCACACTTTTATATGGCAGCTTTAACCCTCTCACACCCTGTTGTGTCATGGTTTGGCCTCATGGTGTGAAGTCCCTTGGTTGTATGAAGACACTTGGCACTTGGATCAAGTATTGGTGTGGTTAACCCCCACCTCTCATGGAGCGCTCCCTTATTTGCACATATGCTGAAGTGCGGTCACACTTATATTGCTTGATGAAAGCAACCCTTCCCCTTCCTCGTGGAGATAGTGGTTTGTTTTGATGACATGGCACGAGGATTGATGTTAAACTACTATTGGTTCTTGATTTGAGGGTTTGTTGTACCTTGGAAACCATGTTTTTAAGCCACCTAAAGAGATGTCCTAGCTTCGAGGGATATTCTCCTCTATGAATCGAATAATAGCAATAGATGATGATGTCCTGAGCGGAATAGCTTACACCCATCTAGTGAAGTAATCAGTAGCTGCCAATATCCAAGAATGGCCAGCACTAGAAACCTGTGGAATCTGTCCAATAAAGTCCAACCCCCACTGCTGGAAGGGGGCCTCTATCACAACTGGATCTAAGGGCAAGGCTGGCAATCTCTGCTTGCCCTCAAACCTCTGATAAGGCTTGCATGCGCGGATGAAAGTACGAGTACCTATGAATAGAGTCAACCATTAGTATCCGGCACGCATAATCTTATGGGCGATGGTCCTACCAGAGAAATGACCACCACATACCCCCGCATGCAACTCAGTCAATATCTGATGTGTCTCATGCGGTAAAACACATCTCAAAATCAGCCCATGAGGGCTCCTCCATCCCAAATGACCTTGCCAAAGACAATACTTAACAACATGGAGCTGTAGAGATCGCTTCTACGTCTTATTGAAGTTAGGACATGGAAATTGTTACAAGTAAAAGATACTGTCACAATACCAATCGAAAACTTGCAAATCATCAGAAATAAAATTTACCTGATCAATTACCTGAGGTTCCAAGTCCTTCTCAGTCATTAGCGTAGCTAATCCTTGGCCTTTAATAGTTTTAGCAATTTTTACCTCTAGGTCATACTCTTGTATTTTGGTCACCCACAACCCTCTGTTTCCTGAACACTCCTTTTGAGCCAATGTATCTTTGACTTTAGGAAAAGGGACGTATGCTACAATGTGTGAGTTCCAAAAATAAGGCCTAAAATGGGCCAACCCTTTGACCATAGCATAGGCCTGTTTCTCCATGGGCTTGTATTTGAGCTCAGATCCATGCAAGGACCTGCTCATATATGCAATCGGCTGCTCATGCCCATTTGTGTTTTTTTGCAATAAAACACAAGCAATTGTTTGATCAGATGCAAAAGAAAATATATGAAAATCACGTGCATAATCAGGACTAGCTAAAGTAGGAGAGTGAGAAAGAGCCTGTTTGATGCTCTCGAAAGCTTGCTTCCCTTCCTCTCTCCAAACCATGTCATGCCCCTTCTTCAGCATATCTATGATGGGCTTTACGATCTCTGCAAAGTTGGGGGTAAATCTGTGGACGAAGTTCACTCGCCCAAGAAAAGATTGAATACCTTTTATAGTACTAGGAAAAGGAACTTCCTGTATTCCACTGACCCTTTCAGGATCGATTCTCACTCCTTCTTTTGAAACAACGTGGCCCAACAGTTTGGCCTCAAACATACCCATAAAGGACTTCTTGGGGTTGAGTGAAATGCCCAACTTCCTGCACCTGTCAAATGTAGCACGCAAATGAGCAATGTAATCAGACCTCTTTTTAGAATACATAGTTATATCATCCTGATAAACAACTAAGAATTTAAATAAAAAATCTTTAAATGCATGATGCATAGCTCGCTGGAATGTTGCACCGACGTTTATCAAGCCAAAAGGCATCCTGATGTAAGAGTAAGTGACCCAAGGAGTAACAAAAGTGGTTTTATGGCGATCCTTCATGGCCACTGCAACCTGGTTGTAACCTGAAAATCCATCAAGTGCGGACATCATCTCTGAAACTGTAACTGTCTTAGTAAGTTGTCCATGCTGGGCAAAGGATAGTTGTCTTTTAAACATGCCCTATTCAGGTTCCTGAAATCAATGCATACTCTAATCTCCCCGTTCTTCTTCCTCACTGTTACAATGTTTGATACCCATTCAGAATACCTGATTTGCTCAATGATTTTTGCTTCATATAGTTTTTGCAGCTCCTTCTGAATGGTCGGGGCAACTTTTGGGTTTATGAATCTAAGTCTCTGT
Source organism: Picea glauca (assembly GCA_000966675.3). Taxonomy (NCBI): domain Eukaryota; kingdom Viridiplantae; phylum Streptophyta; class Pinopsida; order Pinales; family Pinaceae; genus Picea; species Picea glauca. The sequence goes on from JZKD02S1270040.1 coordinate 64,660, forward strand.
CTGAATGGTTTGACATATGCTCGGAGAGGGATCTCATGGTTAAGGATGTTTTGGTCAAAAGTCTTCAACTCGTCATACGACCAAGCGAAAACATCCTTGTACTCATGGACCAAACTGATGATCTCTTTTCATTCTTTCTTTGTGCATGCTTTACCTATCTTGATGTAGCGAGGAGACTCCTCAGAACCCACATTTATGTCATCAACCTGCGAGGAAACATCAACTGTATCAATTTTCTTCATTTTATTCAAAAACCTATCTGATCTATCAAACATATTCTCAAGAGGAACTAAACCAACAGGTATATGATTAGATCTCAACTGAATCAACGAAATCTCCTTCCCATCCTACACCTCATCAATCAAACAATCAGAAAAGTCTTTCTCACATTGCATAAAATTTAAAATTTGCTCTTCATCATCAAAGACTTGCATAGCAGTAATGTTATTAGGAACATGTGGGCGAAAAGATAACTCAACTAAATGTCAGATGTAGGGATTAGCAAGAGTGGGGTCAAACAAAGTGGATGATCTAGTAAGGGAATCCGCCTCCCTATTTATCTCTCTATCAATATGAGAAAGATTAAATGCATCAAATAACTCAATCTCATCCCATACCACGTTCCTATACCTTCTCATGCGCGGATGTCTCGCTTCGCATTCCTTACGTACCTGTTTCACAATCAACTTGGAATCTCCTTCAACTCTGAGGGATTTCACCCCCATTTTCCTTGCTTTCTTCAAACCTAGCAAAAGAGCCTCATACTCGGCCATATTGTTAGTGCATGGAAACTCTAAGCGATAAGAGAATGGATAAATCATACCGTTAGGTGCGGTGAAAAATATACCTGCGCCAGTCGCAGTATAAGAACTAGAACCATCAAACTGCATAAGCCATACCTGATTGGGCTTGTACTCTGGGACAATAGGAATAGGGGGATCTACATCATCCTTAAGCATGTAGTTGCCTAGATCCCCCTCCTCAGCCTCGGGTTCCTTGATGTTAGGATACATAAGGTCATTGTCTCCTATCTTTGGGTCC
>JZKD02S1270040.1:128303-170180 GCA_000966675.3 Picea glauca
GAGGCAATCTGCACCTCTTTCAATTCCATACTCGGCGTCAGTTTTCGGCTGTCCTGACACTCGTTGAACTCTGCACACATGATGTGCAGCCAACCAAAGTTTGTCAGGCCTTAACCCTTCAAGAAAACTTACAACATTCATAAGCCAACGTGAACAAGAAAAAACGTTTTGACCTCACAAAGTTTTCTGAGCTCTGTCCAGCTCTGCAAATTCTGGGACTTCGGAACTTCAGAATCTCGGTCCATGAAGATCCAACAGTTAAATCTTTGTAACCAAAGTCACCTTTTTTCAACTTGCGATCTCGCGAGTTCGTGAGTCGAAGACCCTCGACTCATTTCCTCCAAACGCCGATACCTGAGATGCGATACGGGCATGGCTCCCTCCTTGCTAGGGCCTGCTACACATGACCGTAGGCTAGGGCTAAGTGCTAGCACTTCTCGCTACTTGCACCTTCGCGAGTTGTGGCGTCCAACCTTGGCACCTTCCTTTCACGAAACCCCGAGAAGCGATGTTGGCTTTTCTCCTCACGTTCTCGCTACTCGCGACTTCGCGAGTTTCAATGTTGAGCTCCCGTGCTCTTATCTCGCGAATCCCCGAGATGCGGGAAGTCAATGGAGTGTTGACTCCCTTCTCTAGGCGACGCGTGTTTTCCTATCTATCATGCGGGCCCCACCTTATGGCTCTGCCACGTGTCCACACGAGCCTCGGCTCTCGGCACTTCATGACTTATGCAGTTGAACGTGACCCCTCTCAACCTCCGAACCCTCGAATGCGCGATAGGCGATGGGGTTCCTGATCCAACGGTCCTCCCTTGACCCCGATCCAACGTCTGTCTCTGCTCCTCGTGACTTCGCGACTTCGCGACTTGGAGCGCCCAACTCTTGGGCCCTCACCTTACGAACTTCCAAGTTCACGAGACCCGAATTTTGGATCTCTTCGGCACTTCGTCGACTCCGCAATTGCTGCCACCTGTCCTCCTCAGATGGACGGCTGCAATTCTCTCGCGACTTGGAGCACCCAAATCCTGGGTTCTCACCTTGCGAACCTCCGAGTTCGCGAGATCCCTAGATTTCTGCCACCTATCCTCCCCCGATTGGACGATCCCGATCTTCTCGCGACTTCGCCACTCGCGAAGTTGAAGGACTTCCTTCTCTGACCTCCGATGTCCGAATCCCCGATAGAGAGGATCTTGTGACACGTGTCCTTCCAATCGGACGGCTCAGATTTCCTCGCGACTTCGCTACTCGTGAAGTCAAGATGCTCACTTCTGTGAGTCCTGGTGCCCGGATCTCCGAAATGGATGATTCCGCGACATGCGTCCTCCCACAGACGGATGGCTCAGATCTATTTTACCTTGTTGCGATTTCTGAGGTCGAGTGCTTGGACTCTTGTCCTCCAAAGCCCCGAAGTCCCGAACGCCGATATCCTAATACGAACTCCTTCGAGACTTTCGCTTTGCTTACGAGGATTTAAACCTCGAGCTCCTCTCGACAGATATGACGGCTGTCAGCTATTCTGAGTGAGATCCAACGACTCAGAATCTCTTCGGCTCTTGCATTCCTCCTGCTACCCCCTGGACGCGAAATCTTCAACGGTCCAGATCTTCTCAGCTGATCCGACGACAACTGTTGCTCCTCCCGAGTTTTGGCGCTTTCTTCCTACACTTGGAAGAATTCCAAGTGTCCAAAGGCCTCGACCTTCGCTCATTTTCCTCTGCGAGCTCTGCGACTTGAGTCCTCGCCTGTGCGTGTAAAACGCTGTCCCTCTTGAGATTTGGGAACTTTGAACTCTTTTAGAGAGTTCTCTGACCTCTGCACTCCTTGTAGCTGTGGCTCTGTGCACCGAAAAGCACTATTCCTCCTGAGCTTACCAGGGTTTGAAATTGGTCCTCCAGGCACAATTTCTCCTCACACCCTCGGTCCAAAGACCACTCAATTGGCCCATCTAGGCTCAGTGTCGAAACCTTGGCTCTGATACCAACTATAGCACCCATTTTCACTCACTACTGTGTAGGTGTTACTACGCGGAATAACAACATTCTCACTCACAATTAATCACATGCATTCAAAACAAGTTAAACACATTCAACACAGAGTAATCATACAATTTACTACCATCATCAACAATCAATACTATTTAACATCAATTCATATACACAACATAATACATGATGATTATAATACACAGAGATACAGAAACATAATTAAAGCATCATCTGGTACTTATCTTTGAACAATGGTAGATTCCACCAACCAAGTGCAGGCCTTCCACGAACCTCCCAGCCTTAGACCGCACTGCTCATCAACTCAACAATGGGTCACCCCCTAGCTGGGACTAAGCTCCACCCCAAGACAAGGAATCTTAGGCTAGGTTGAGGTTACAGGGAAACAACACACAGCCACAAGGATGGGATTCTCTCCCAGGAACCTCTCATACTCACTGCTCATAGACCCTCATTCCCCACATGCCTGTTCCACCCCAGGAGTATACACCTTCTCTGTCACCTGGACAGTCCTTCGGCTACTAACCTCCCTTGCCTTGGGTTACAACAACAGGCCGGATCAAAAGTCTTCGGGCTCTGTGGCAGCTACAAGGTTCCTTCTAGGATTTCTCTCCTTCCTCTGTACACTCTCTCTCCTGGAGAGAGTGTTGCTCCACTGGCCAACAAGCCACACACAGTCTAGCACTGCGTGGCCACAACAATCAATAGGGAAAATCTGATACGAGATTTCCAACTGGTTCAACAATGGCGAATGGACTCACGGATATGGCTTCGAACAAGACCCCACGCATAGGCTTGATACTCAGACAGAGGATGTTTCATCTTTTTAGCATCAACACACAGGGTTCTTGATCAGTGGATGTACGGGGTATCTCTTGCAGAGGTCAGACAAGATGTCCTTTTCAGAAAATCGGGAAGCATGGAGAAGAACCCCTCTCACGACTCATCTTGGCAGTTTATTCGCATGCACCAGGGTTGACACTTCTCACCCTTGGAACTGCATGCGTTCCATCAACATGCATCCACCTTGCACGTTTTCCCCTTGCCAGGAACTTAGGATAAAAAACATAAAAATGCACATGTTCTTTGGAATAATAATAAAATATTATTCCCAAGGCTTAAGCCCCCTAGGCTTAACACTTAGCCCCCTTTCCCACCTTCCAGCCCCTAATCCCTTGCCTTCTCTGTGGAAGCTCAGTCCCCCTTCACTCTTTCATTATGGTTGGTCTGCACCTGGCGGTGTTTACAAATTTTTATTAATTGTTCTGCATGATTACATATACAACAATAGGCTCCTGGCCTTCTACACTTAGGCTCCCTGGCTTAACAAACACATAAGCCACCATCTTATAAAAAAAACTTGGCTCACCAGCCTATAAAACATAATTACAATTCCTTTCAGAACATGATTTACGACAGGGCTCGGCCTTGGGGACACTACAAGCCATGCCATCAAAAGGCTCAACATCCTTCCAAAAATGTGGAATGACCTCTCTCAAGTGGTGGGACGACCTCTATCAAGTGTGATAATAGCCCCTCAACATCCTCCAAAGGAACAATGCATCAACCATGTGGATAACCCTATGAAATCCATCATCCAAGGAGGGGCTCTTGTAGTCTAATGCACCTTCAAAATCAGAGGCATGTACACAAGTCAAATACAACATATAAAGTGAGTCATGTCAATGCAAAAATCACTACATAGCTCACATTAAGTATCCTCTTCAAACTTTACACTAGCTTACAAAGTTATATAGTTTTCCAAGTTTAGGTATGGGAGGATCATTATTACCCCCTATTAGGTGTGCTAGTTCACAGGATAAGAAGTATGTCCCAAGAAACCCATCAAGGAGTTTGTATAATGACATATTGTATAGTTCGGAGTTTACTTCATGGGTGGTGGCATAGTCATGAAAGGCTATGTATGATAGTCATCCAAACCCATATTTTGCCTTTTTCTTTATTCATTCAACATTTTTTTGGATTTTGATTTTGATTTTCAAAGTTCTTTTGTTAGGTATGCATTCTTTGCATAGGACTTGGGGTGATGGCCTCTTAACAAGTGGGTAGAGCTCATGCTTCTCATCCTTTCTTGGTTTTTTATACTTTGCTTCTCTCTCTCTCTCTTTTTCTTTGCTTTGCATTTTGAATTATAACATTTTCTCTTTCTCTATCATTTTTTATATATTGAGGTGCATCAACCTTGAGCATTTTAGTGCTTTCTTTTCATGGGATTATGAGGCATGAACCTTTATGGGTGACATATGACAACCAACCCAAACACATGATTATGAAGATGATAAGAGATGGAGTCTGTTACATATGGATTGGGATATGGACACGTTACCCCTATCAAGGATTCCATAGTAGTACACTTTGTCCAAGAGTGAGAACACTTGACTCGGAGATGATGATGACCACCAAGGTGAAACAAGGCAAAAAGTTTAAATTCAAAGCGTCATGATCCATAATCTAATTCAGCCCATGATCACTATTTTCATGCCCAAAACATTGACATTATCACTCGATATGAAGTATCAGAACATGGTACCTCATGTGTGGCATGCACTGTATCACCTAATGTGAGTGAGCTGAGCATACAATGGAAGGCATCTATGGGAAACTGATCATGGAGAATCCAAAATGTCATCATTGAAATTGCTTTCCATAATGTGGATCACGGAGAAAAAATCTCCTCTAGTTACCTCTAGATGTGAGGGGTTAAAACCCCCCAAATGGAGACATCTTGGTCTCAGGTGCACCTAAATGAGGGCAGGAATCCGCGAGGGATGTCCAAGACATCTTGGTGTGTCTTTCTTGATTTTTGGACACCTTGCAAGGACTGGTGAACATTCCTTGGGATGACTAACAACCCCATCCAAAAAACATTTAAGAAAGAAGGAAAAAATATCCTAAAAGGATATTATAAACCTAATGTGCAACCTCATATTTATTTTGAGTTTATAAAGATGCATGCAATCTCCTTTATTTATTTGACATCTTTATTGTGTGCAAGGAATACTAACTTTGGGCACCTGTTAGATGCAATTTTTAGTTAAAATTTGAAATTTCCTTAGATGGTGCCATTGATTCTTAAACCATGGATAATTGTTTTGCACTTGGACAATGATTTCCTTTTATTGTGGGTACTTGTTGTAGTCCAAGGGAAAGTATGAGAAGCTACCGGTAGATCCTTACACAAAGCAATACACATTACAACATCATATATAGAAACACATAGAGATACAAGTAGACACCTACACAAAATGGGAGAACCATCAATGCATTTTATTCGATAGCCAAAACAATCTCTCTCTTTGCATTATATATATATATATATATATATAATACAATTACTAGTCGGTTACATTCTTTAAATGTTTGGTCGACCGACTCTAACTGTCTATTCGACCGACTTCTACAGTCGACTTGACTAATCGACTGGTGGGTCTAGTCAGCAGAGCCGACTAGCCCCTACAACATCCCCCCCCCCTCAATTCCTTGCTCCTCCCGAGCAAAGGGGGAGTGTGGCTAATACATTGAATTTTTTTGATAAACTCTACTGGTGCCCCCGAAGAGGTTTTCACTAGTAGGTTATATCATCTTTGAAGATTTTACAATATGAGAATGAGAAATAGAGAAGAGAAAAATATGCTGATGTCGAGCAGTGCTGGAATCTCTTTGCTTGGATGTCACCTGATTGTTCATGGATTTTCTTCTAGAGGCACTGCCTGTTCATGTGTTTCTTCAGGAATCTCCCACTCATGCATTCTGACATTTGGCAGCAGGGGTGTCGTTTTAACTTGTACATGTGATTCCTCTGATCCTTCGATGATTACCTATGGAGTTATTGACTGATGGATAGTAGTCAGAATGTTTGAATCAGAGGGCATGGGATTGAAAAACTGGAACTTCTGTCGAAAGGTCGATGTAGCCTCTGATTGTTCTGTAGGTTGATTTGTTAGGCCTCCAAATGCTGTCTGATAAATACTTGGGGCTATTTTTTGCAATTGGTGTGAAAACATCCTCCATTCTTCAATGGAGTATTGTGCCTCTATTCATACTGATATTAATTTCCCCAGAAATTCCAATTTGTCGGTTAATGGGGCTTCTTGCATAGTAGTCGACTCTGGGTCAAATTTCTCCTTAGCTTCTTGCGCTTTTTGTTTCACTTGGTCGAGTTGCTTGATGGATTTCTCTGTATGCATGCCCAAGTTTGGAACCACCGGAAACCAAACCAATGTTGTAGTCTAAGGGAATGTACGAGAAGCTACCGATTAATCCTTATATAGAGAAATACACATTGCAACATCATATATAGAAACACATAGGGATATAAGTAGGCACACACACGAAGTGGGAGAACCATCAATGCATTTTATTAGATAGCCAAAACAATCTCTTTCTTTGCATTACATAGCCACACATATATATTAGTATTATACAATTACTAGTTGGTTACAATTATACAATTGTTTGGTTGGTTGAATCTAATTGTCTATTCGATCGAATTCCTTGACCAACTTCTGCACTCGACTGGGGGGTCTAGTCGACAGAGTCGACTAGCCCCTACAACAATAGTTTTTGGCAGTGTTGTTTTGGTTTTAACTTCTCTCCTGGACCTTTGTTGATAATTTAGTAGAGAATGGGGATACTTTTGTTTTCGCCCATAAATATTCAATTTTAATATGACTATAGAGTAATTCTTTAAATTTTAAATTTTAAAGTTTAATCTTAAAATTTCTATTTCAAATTTGAAAATGTCTCCTTACGTAATGCATGGATGTACGTATTTTTCTATATTGGGGTTTTGTATTGGGTGCTTTGTATCCATCCTTGGCATGCCCTTGTACCCATGTTTCAATGCAACCATGTTGTTCCTATCTTGTGCAAATTCACTTGGCTATATTAGTTTATTCCTTGAAAGAGAAGTGGCATTTTCTTTCCTTGTGGGGCAAACAAGTTTGTCGAAAACTTTTAATTTGAAAACATATGTTGGGCTTGTATGTGCAATACTTCTTTCTGGTTTTGTTTCAATTAACCTCCTTTTAAGTGCTGCTGAGATGTTTGTAACCATAGATTCTACCATGTTGCTAGAGAGGTTTTTAAGATATATCCGCCTAAAATGAAGTTCAACAACAATCTTATAAATGAATGCGTTATTATTATAATTTTATTTATTTATTTATTTATTTTTTTGTTCGCATTTTCATTTTAGTTTCTTTAGTTATGGTTTATGGTTCCATCCCATTATTTTACTTGCACAACAAAACACTCTCCATACAAATGAATGAATAAATGGAAAGTTGATACTTGTATGTCTACATTCCTTAATTTGGGAAAATGCAAGAAATAAATTTGATGACATTGATCCAGGTGGATATCGGTGGCTACCCACCTCTTCCAACAGGCTCAAAACAATTTGTTGGCAATTTACTATTTTTAGCAGTTTTTCAGTTTCTAAACTTTCGGGGCCATTTTTAGGGATTAAATATTAAAACCCCCCTTTCCTTATCTAGTGGAGTTTAGCCCCCCATACTCTTTTACATGGTTGGCCTGTCGCAATGATGTGTTTTTCATTAATATTTTTGTGTGATCTACATTTATAATACAAACATATTGTCCTTTTTGTATCGAGGCTCACCAACCTAAAAAACATGAACATATAAACAAAGGCTCTTTGGCCTCAATATCGCGCACTTAAGTTGTTGCGTGTGGTATCTTAGGATGTGTGCACTTCTTTTAGTGCACAATACATATGTTTGCTATATTATGGAAGGCACTTACAACTAATTCCAAGACTTGATACAAACAACTCATCAGCTTATATACATATGTACATTTATAATTGGGTTTAGCCTAGGGGTATTACAATATGGAGTATTTTTTGGGTCGAAAAGTGAAGAATCAAAGCCCTGGAAAGTCGAAACTACCCTTGGTCAAGCCTAACTAGAGAAATTATCCCTTGATGACACCATGGAGCCCAAGACGTTGCCAATGGAAAGTAGAGACAATGTCTGATCTAGATTATTTTTGGCACGAAATGAGAGTGGAGATATAACACATAAATATATATAGATATTGCAAGAGAGCCAATAATATAACAAAGATATATAAGATATATAACAAGAGGCACATATATACAATGATACACAATTTTTATTAATGAGCGAAATGTACAAAATTGTAGAAATACATAATGAAAGACTCGCTAAATTGGTGGCAGCTTATCTCTAAGAAGAGATGCGATGGCTACTCACATTCCAAAGAATATGATTACAATGAGGCTCTAAAGGCCTTTTTAACATAAAGAAAATAAAAAACGCTAACCCCGGAATATGAAAACCAATAGTTTTTTGGACCATGTTTTGGATAGTTTGGTGTATCAACTTCTCGGGGGCGTAACTTTGGTATACAATCTTCGTTTGGAGTGCACGACATCTCATTGGAAAGGTATCATCAAGGAGATTCATTTTGGGTGGGGGATCAAGTAGAGACTTTGGCTGTCGTTGAGGTGTTTGATCCTGAAAAAACTTCATTTAGGCCCTCAAAATGGCCCTGAAAGTTTAGAAACCGAAAATATGCTAAAAATAGTAAATTGCCAACAAATTGTGTTGATCCAGTTGGAAGAGGTGGGTAGCCACCGATATCCCCCTGGATCAATCCTCCCTCCTTAGGAAACAATGGTCTCCATTGTGTTGAGTTCCTGGGGGAGAGTGAAAAGCACTTGTTGAATCTGAACCATGGTGAGTTGCTTGCCTTGCCGGAGAAGTGGCGTTGCTTGGCTTGTTGAAGGCTATCACAAACCCATTGTTCAACTAACCTGTTTCATCTTGGATTGACTGAGTAATGTGTAGGCACCCTTGTAGGTGAAGAAACAAGATCTTCTTTCTCTTCTGCAATCTACTTCTATTGGATAGAAAGTTCTCAAGCCAACGCTACGGTGGTTGCAGTGTCCTTTTATTCACCTTTTGAACATATTGTAAAGAAGTTGGATTCTGTAATATGAGATACTACCTTGCGACACTGTTTGGGTGGGACAGTGGTCGGAACTACCTCTGGTATCCTGTAGAGATGACCCCCTAGAGTAACAATGACACTATAGGGTCGAGACTCATAGATATCATGGCGCTTCCACATATATGGTGGGCCCAAGAGAACATCATAGACATCCAATGGGGAAACATCACATAATACCTCATCCTTGAAGGGTTGGATGTCATATGACAATCAACACTGCTTGTTGACACGAAGATCTCGTCCCTGGCGAAGCCACCCGATGTTGTATGACTGCGAGTGTGGTGTTGTCGACAATTCCAACTATTTGATGACCTATGTTGAGATAAGGTTCTTCTCACTTTTTCTATCAATAATGAAATGCAACGGGTTCCCTTTAACCCACATCTATGAATGGAAAAAACAGTCCCCCTCTTCAGGATCTTATGGTTCTTCTATATAAATTGTTGTGGTCGCAACAGTAACCGTGGAGTCTGCGTCGATGATCTGTCTTCTACCAGTATTTTCTTAATCAGATTTTGAATCAGGGTTTGACTCCTTGTCTTTGATCTCAACCACCAATGGGGGTCCCCGTCATATTAAATGACTTCATTTAATTTAATGGTGGCTCTTCCAATCCTGTGCGACTGAGTAAGAAATTTCGTGCAAAATAAACGCTTAGACTGGAAAATAATATATGTTGTGGCGCATTAAATGCACACTACGACGTTTATTAACTGAATTAAAGAAATTATAGGAAATGAAAATATAACTACTGTACATGCTCCTTTGGACTGGAGAAACCTTTCTTTGGCTCAAGCATGCGAAATGTAGGGTTTTAGGTGGGCATCATTCACCCATCCTGGTCGAAGGATACCATCTAGTTGTGTGAGCGTTACTGCACCAGAGTGTCAGATTTCCGCAATTATGAATGGAACCAACCAATGCATGCACAACTTGCCTAGATGTTTTTGATATCGACTGTCATAGAGAAGTACCTTATCCCCTTACATGAATCTTTTATCCTTAATGTACCTGTCATGCCATGCTTTCTCAACTGACTGATGAAAATATGCTAAGAATCTTACTTCCTCAAGCTCTTACAAGTCAACAATCCTTTGTGCAACTGATGCATCATCTATCATATGTGTAGCCTATTCTATATAGAGACTAGGGGTAATAAATTTTGTAGGTACACCAACTTCTTTTCCATAGACCAACTGAAATGGGGTGTACATGTGTAACTTCTTCTCGGTAGTCCTGTAAGCCCACAAGACTGCTGGAACTCTACCATCCTAGTCTTCCCGGTTTGCGCAACATACTTTTGTGAGTGCTCTTTCCAAAATTTTGTTGAAGGCCTTTACCGTACCATTAGCTTTCAGATGGTAAGGGACGATCTTATGATGTTGTATAAGAAATTCAGTTGTTAACACTGCAATTGTATTTTTGATAAAATGAGTACCTTGATCACTGGTTAGAATTCTAGGACATCCAAACTGAGTGATAACATTCTCGAAGATAAATCTAGCAGCTATATCTATAGAGCAGTCTTGAACTGCCTCTGCTTCAACCCAACTTGTAAGGTAATCAGTTGCGGTAATGATGTATCTGGCCTTTGAGTGCTTAGCGAGGGGGTTGATCGGTCCAATAAAATCAACAACCCACTTCACAAATGCTTGAAGTGCTTTGACTAGCTGAAGGGGTAATTCGTCTCTACGTGATGGCATCCCTACTCTCTGGCAGATGTCACAATATATATCATATTCCTTAGCATATTTAAATAACGTGTCCCACCATAATCCAACTTGAAGTACCTTCTGGGCAGTGGCCTTACCTCCAACATGTCCTCCCACAACTCCACTATGGCATTCCCACAGGATATCCTTCCTTTCATGGTTCAAGACACTTATCCTAAGGATGCTGTCGAGTCCCAATTTGTAAAGTTGCTCGGAAATCAATTGATAGTCTGCTGCACGAACCACCATATGTCACTTCTGGGTTGTAGAGTACGTTTCTGGGCAGGTCCCTGTACTGAGCTATCACAATTTGAGAGAAAAATGGAGTGGAATTCTTCAAACCAAAGGGAATTACATTGTATGCAAATGATCCCCATTCGGTTATGAATGTAGTATTCTTCTTGTCTTCCTCTATGATTCTAACTTGATGATATCCTGAGAATCTGTTTGTAAACGAATAGGATTATTTTCCCGCAACTTGATCTAACACCTCGTCACTAAAAGGTGTGGGAAATAGATCATGCACACACACATAATTCAAACTCCTGCAATCCACATAGACCCAAATGTCTTCTGTACCTTTCTTACTTTGGATAACTATGGGGCTAATCCATTATGCTTCTTCAATAGGGAAAATAAGTCCTGCCGCAAGCATTTTGTCCACTTCTTTCTTAACATTTTCTTTTATTCTAGGGTTGAGGCAGTATGGTGTGTGCTTCATAGGTCTTGAGTCGGGTTTCAACTCTATTTTCATTTCTCCCATGGCCCCTTTTATGCCTTTTAGTTATGAGAATGTTTTCAGAAACAAGTCCTCATACTCCTGCAACAGATTATGTACTTCATTCAAAGCTTGCTCATCCCAATAGTCTCCTATATAAGATATCTTAGGATTCTCTATGCTCCCTATATTTACCTTCCACAACTTCAGTGGGTGATTATAGGAGCTACATGTGTGACTAGGTATGGTATCTTGAATCTCTTTACTGCCTTCTGTTTCTTTAATGTCTAAGTTTCTAAGCTCTTCTAAATCGTCATGGTTTTCTAGGTCTCTCTCAACTTTACATCAAGGTACATATATCTTGTCAATTTCAAGACTCAGACTAGACCGAAGCCAGTGAACATGGTCAACACATACTACTGGACTTGATCTCTTTTTACAAATGTTGGTAAAAAACATTTCCCCGATTCTTTGAAGGACTGTGTTGAGCTCAGGGTACTTACTTGTAAAGGTGAAATCCTTGCAAAACTATTCTTGTAAGGTCTGCCAATAGTTCGTTTGTCCTCTGGTCTCCTCATGTATATACTAGGCCCTTGGAATAGGCCCCAACAAATGAAAAAATACTTGGACCCATAGGTGAGAGGGTACTTCTGCAACTCTCCATTGCTTTAAGCAATGTTCAATATGCCCTTTAGGGTCGGATCGTCCGTCAAATAGTTGTGCATCTTGAAAATCTATATTCATTTCTTCTTTCAACCAATCCTTCCCTTGGAATCGACATCAGATGGCCTATTTTGCGTCCTCCCACTCCATAATCGAGGTTCTATGGGTGGCCCACCATCTAGTGGGGGTATCTTGCAAGGCTAAGTCAAGAACAAAGATCCTTTGTTACTCTGCTATATTTTCTTCCATGCTGGAGAGAAAATTGTGTACCTTTGAGGTACCACTGTACATAGGGGGTTCTATGACTTTAGTTCCAATCCATCTTATTTCTCTGACAGTTGTGCATGGCCTTGAGAGTCACTCATATGAACCTTGCTTCCAACTGTCAAACGCTGCTTCCGAATCCTCATCAGTAGACTGTATTCTTCTCCAACTTACTGATCCATCTACAGTGGGATTTATATAATGTGGTCTCATACCAGCTGTGATGATGTATAATTGGTCAAGGGTCTCTGACTCCATGTTATGTTCCACTAGTTCAATATATCTAGGCCCTAGACAAGGATATAAGGGCTGAACTCATTTTATCTAGTATGCTTCAAACGTCATGGTGTCTCTCTTTAGATCAATGATAACATAGTTGTCATATGCCTAATCAATCCTTAGTAGAGCAGGGTAGGGATCCTTATCTCCTATGATTTCAATTACCTCAAAATCAGTTGTGGTCTTAACTCCCACAACATCTATTTCCACATTTTCCATCCTTCCTACTGGGAAGATGCAATACTGATTTTCCATTCTCAACTGGATGGGGGAATATACTAACTGAGGTTTTCCCAAAGCTTCCTAGGTCTTTTGGGGAGGATGTTGACATTTTATCCCAAATCTAGCATGACATCTTTGATTTCAAACTCATCTAGATGGGCTTCTAACCTAAATTATTTCCTATTCACACCTTTCTTCTTTGTATTCTATGGGTATTCTTCTTAGGGAGGTTAGTCCTTACTATGGTTTCTAGGGTTCCCTCATTTCCAAGTATCACGTACATGGTGTTGTGAAACTTCTCAGTAAGTTGGTCATCCCCTAGGATATCAAAGAATAATTGAAACAAAAAATTGATTACACTTTGAGACTGCTCAAGGTGTCTTCTTGGAATTGTAGAATTCCTGGGTGTTGGTGGTGAGGTAGGGGCTTGCGCAAGGTTAGGTTGAGAAGTGGATCTAGGAGGATTCTCCATTACTTCCAGAGTGGGGATACTCTTAAATATTTCTATTTCATTTTTGAAAAACAACTTTTGTTTCACAGGATCATACCTGTCATCTTTGGGAATAACCTTCTGAATCTTGGGAAGACTGTTTGCATCTGCCCCAGTATCCATGAGTGATGATGTTAATCTTCGATAGCTATCCCTCGATTCCTATTTTTAATTCTAAGCTTATGTTATTATCTCCTCATTAACGATCCCGATCTTCCCACTTCACGATCAGTTCTAGATGGTCTTCAATTGCATTCCCATTATTCCTGCAGTACGAGCACCATGGTCTTCTTGGGTGAGGGAAGTCTCTGGCCAAATGACCTTGTTCGTTGTAGTTGTAGCATCGACTCAACCCTCTGCCTCCATTTCTCCCTCCTCTGAATCCACTTCCAGCCCCACCTCTCTGGCCTCTTCCAGGTCCTTGGGGGGTTTCATTTACTCTAAATGTTGACCGGTCCAATCTGTCAACAAGTGTGTCCAATTATCTACATTGATTTGTGGCATGGTTCATAGATGCAAAAAACTCACAATTTATTGTATTGGGCATAGTTTTGTACTTCTTCATAATAGGACACTACCTCGACACATGTTCATGTGTTCGACAAATATCACAATACTCCGCTGTCGGAGAGGTTTGAGCACCTGGGAAGGTATTATACAACCCTAGTGTATAGAATGGTGGAATCACAGATACTTGCACAACTCCTCCCGTGGGACCTGAGGAAGTCTCCATCGAGTTGTGAAGAGGTCCCATTCCCCGTATGCACGTACATTCATTTTCCAGATGCCCTTCTGTGTAGCATCCTATGCACCAACCCTTAGGTCGTCCTAGTATTTGTGTGGTCAATTCTTGAATATTTTCCATTAGCGCTGAGATTTGTCCCTGAAGTTGTGACAAATTTGCATCTACTAAAGGCCTGGTCATTCTCAGATTCCTTGGATAACCTTCCATGGATTCGATCTTCATTGACTCTTCCAAAGAATCTGTTAATGTGGCTATCCATTGTTGCGTTAAAGGAATTCTCTTTAGAGGTAGTAATCCTTGGATATACCATTCCCTTTGCTAATATTTGTGAATTAGATGCACTATCCTCCCAATAGCATCCTTGAAATTTTCACTGTATTCCCAGGAAAATTCTCCTTCCCTTTGTTGAATCTCCCACAATTCAGAGAGAGCTCGTTGCTCTGAATGAGGTATTTTGAATTCAACGATGAAATTCAAACTAACTTGGCCAAGGGTGAACACTTGTCCTTCCAGCCTAGGTTTAATAGCCTTCATATACCATTTGAGGGACCAATCCCTCAAGGTGTTCTAAAATTCTAATAACTTATTGCATCGAGAGTCCCTTTGGACCTCCAGATGGATTCACACAAGAACCAATGTTTCTCTACATATTCGTCCCCTTTACCCCATAATTATGGGCATCAGGCGATCGATCCTCCCATATGTCCAACCATTATGGGTCTCACTGCTCATATTAAAATATAACCTAATAGTCCTGGTTGTGATATGCCCGGGGATCCCAATAATCTCCCAACGTTTACACTTAGAGACTGATTCTGACTAACTGGATGCGATGGAATAGAAATAACAAAAGTAGGCGGTGTAGAATTTATCATGGGTATAGAGGACACCAGGGGGATGGGTGATTCGGGGCTAGTTCCACTAACTTCTGGGCAGGTTTCTTTGATCTGGGGGGTCTCATTCTCTTCATCTAGAGTATCCTTCTCTTCCTAGTTCCCGATGTTTCCTGATATTAGGGCTGAATCTTCTTGATCTTCTGCAAGGTCCATACCTTCTTTGTCCTCCCTTGCTTCTCCACATTCTTCTTCTCATCTCCCCATTTGGGGACTCCTTCCTCTCTGCGCTTCTCTCTGTTGCAATCTTAGACTGGCTAGTCTTTCTTTTTTTCTCACCTTCCTCAAATATTCCTTCTTTCTTTCATTTGTTCCTCTTGATCTTATTTCTTCCTGCAACACCTCAGATTGCTTCGCTGCTTTCTTTACTTTTCTGTGCCACCACTTCTCAACAATGGTGGTTCTCCTTAAGGATCTCTCATTTTTTGTGTTTCTTTCTTGATCTTCCCCCATCTATCAAAGAACCCTTTCCCCTTCTCAGGTCATGATCATACCCCAAAATCACCCTACCCCAAGCGTAGGTGTTTAGGCTGCCATCTCAGTTGAGGGAATAGTTATCATCCCCTCCTCCATCAAGAATACTTTGATCCACAGGGGAATTTCCCTCAATAGTATACGACGCACACCTTTCTTGAAAATTTGTTCCGCGCGTGAAAAATATTGGTCATTCTCGACTACAAATTCGACAATGTATCCCTCCAGAGTCATGCGAACCCAGAAATCGACTGCTCACATGATCTGGTGAAGTGTTGTGATCTTCTCTGTATCCCAAGTACATGTCTTCTTGACAGGTTCTTGGAATTCTGGAGCTTCTTGGAGCCTATCTATCCAATGTAATATTTCTTCCATAAATTTAACCTTGAATATCTCATACTAGTCGCTTGATCTTTCCGAGTAAAAGACATAATCTCTTATATTCCTCTTGCTTTTACCTCACAACTCCACTTCCTTCCATATAAAGGAGTCACAACTTATTTCCCACAATTTCTGAATCTTGGATCTGTATATCCATGGAAGCATTCTCCTCATAGGTTCCCTTTTAAGGCATAGGTCCCGACAACGAAACCATTTTGTTGGTGCAAAAGTGTTCAGATCAGGGTCCTTCTTAGGTTACCAACAAAAGGTATTGAAGTAGTCTAGATGGATGGCATTTTCATCTTCTTGGGAGGGAAGAATTCTCACTCAAAGCATAACCAAGACATGAAAGAGAGGGAAGGGTAAGGAGAATACTTAGACATACCTCTAAGGTATCAAGGCTCACTGTAATCTTGCACATAATATACTAAACATGTAACAATCCCGAGGAATTCCTAACTGGGAAATAAAGAAACAGAGTAGCGTTGCCATTTATAAAGAAGCATTTAAGTACATCAGACATAAAGATAATAAAGAACAACATTCCATTCTTGCATTAATATTAAATACACAATATGTAGATTCAAAATTTAGGCCTCTGATTATATTGACAATACCAAACTCTGATACATTATTTGTTTGGTTGTCACTCATATCTCCAAATTCATCTATGCTATAGTATTGGCCCATTACATCATTAACCCTTGTCACAACATCAGTATTAACAACAGTAATAGTAATAGATCTGGACTAACATACTAGAAAACAATGACACTACAACCCTTTCATTAACTTTCATTCATTCATTCATTAGCCTTTCACTATTATCCTATTATAATCACATCGGTCTCATATATAATCCGATTTTGCTCGTTAAGAACTCAAGAGTTCTTTCTTTTGTTCATCTTTTTGCAACTTCTTTCCTCAAATTTGATGTTGCACTGTCCCTTTAACCATTTTTTCTTTCTTTCTTTTGTCCGATGTCCAACTTCTCAACAGCTTGCAAACTTCCATTCTCCAAAATGAAGCTACAGTGTGTTGTTCACAACTTATATTCAACAAAACGAAGGGCCCAACATATGGCATGCTAGATTTGGCCATATTAATTATGACAATCTTCATTTGTTGAGAAAGAATGGTGTTTCTGGTTTTCCTATTATTCCTAGGAAATTGAAGCAATGCGATGCTTGTATACTTGGAAAACACAAAAAACAACCCTTTCATGATTATACTTCTAGAGCATGTAGAAAAATTGAACGGATTCGTTTTGATTTGTGTGGCCTTATTCCTATTCCTTATGCAAATGGAAACAAATATATCATGAATTTTATTGATGATTACACCAAAATGTGTTGGGTCTATTTGTTGAAATATAAATCACATGGTTTTGAAACATTTAAAAGTTTTCATGTATGGAATCAAAATGAATGTCAGTCTCGCATTGGCTCTCTTTGCACTGATAATGGAAGAGAATATACATCTAATGAATTTGAAAGCTACCTTCACACACATGGGATCAAACATCAAACCACAATTCCATACAATCCCCAATAGATTGTTGTGGCTGAACGAATGAACAATACACTCCTAAATATGGTTCATTCCATGATGTTTTCCAAGAATGTTAAATTGATGTTTTGGGCTGATGTAGTTCTATGTGTAGTTTATGTCAAAAATAGGTGTCTATCTCATGCTCTTAAAAAAATTATTCCATTTGAAATGTGGTATGGCCACATTACTTTGGTGAGGCATACTAGGGTCTTTGGTTCCACTTTCTATGCCTTGATTCCTAAGGAGAAAAGAAGCAAGCTTGATTCAAGGAGTCAAAAGTGAATATTCTTGGGGTACTCAAATACCACCAATGGGTTTTGTCTTTATGATGATACAAACAAGAAATTCATCATTTTCAGAGATGTAATATTTCTTGAATCCTCCAAGAAAGACAAAATTGTTGAGAGACATCTTGATCATCTGGACATATTCACTTGTGTAAATACATATCATGAATTTGATGATGATATTCCACAACTTGAAGGGGGGATCCCTATATTGGGTCAATCTATGGAATCTCTTTTTGAAACACCATCTTCCGCACATGAATAAGTTCCTTCCACTTCAAAGAAACCCGAGGTTTATTTGGATGATGTGATCAAGAGGATTGAAAAGTTGAGGCTTGATGAGAACTCGACACCATCTCAATCAACTGAGAAACCTAGACTATCTCAAAAATATCCACTAAAATATCGCACAAAAACACTTGAAAGTGTTCATCCTGATGAGGTCGAGAAGATAGGAACCAAATTTTCCTCAAAACAAGATGGAGGTAATGTATATAATTCAAATCAGGTGATGTGTATGACATGGATGTTTCATATGATTGTGAGTTGAATTTATCTACTAACCTTTAATTGACTTTATTTGTAGAAGCCACTTCTCATGATGAATGGAAAGAATCCATGCAGAAGGAATATAATTCTCTCATCAAGAATGGGACATGGAAGTTGGTGGATCCTCCATTTGGAACCAAACAAATCGGCTGCAAGTGGGTATTCAAGAACACGTATATATCAAATGGTTCACTTGACAAGCACGAAGCAAGGCTCATGGAAAAAGGATTTTCACAGAAATAAGGTGTTTATTAGGAGGATATATTCCCCCCCACAACAAAATGGTCTACCATCCACACTCTATTTTCCATGGAAGCACAAAATGGATGGAAATTCATCAAATGAATGTAAATACTGCTTTCTTGAATGGAGACTTGAAAGAAAATGTTTTCATGTCTCAACCTGAAGGATTTGTTGTGAAGGGACAATAACATAAGGTATGAAAGTTCATCAAATCCTTATATGGCTTGAAACAAGTACCAAAAGCATGGTATGAAAAGTTAACTGAGCATATTTTGAAATTGAATTTCAAACATTTCAATCTTGACGATGCAACTTTGTTTGTCAAGAAAGCTTGAAAAATTGTTTTGTATCTTGTATTATATGTAGATGATCTATTGATAATAGGGAACAACGAGAGCTACATTGCATACATAAAGAAAGAGTTGAAGAAAGGCTTCAAGATGACATATTTGGGACATCTTCACTACTATTTGGGCATTGAGGTGATTCAAGATCCAAGGTTTATATTCATTTCCCAAAAGAAGTACATTGTAGAATTGTTGAACACATTTGGAATGGATGAGTGCAATCTCGTTTCTACTCCAATGGAACATAATTTGAAACTCACATCAAAATAAGGAAATGAATTTGAGGATGCAACCAAGTATAAACAACTTATGGGAAGTCTTATCTATCTTACTACCACTAGACCAGACATTTCATTTTTTGTTTGGATTCTTTCTAGGTTCATGAAAAATCTTTGTGAAGGACATTGGTTTGATGCAAAAAGAGTTCTAAAATACTTGAAAGGAACTCAAGATTTTGGACTTAGGTACTCTAAGGTAGATGACTTTGACCTGATTGGATATTTTGATTCAAACTTTGTTGGGGATATGGAAACTGTAGTATCAACTTTAGGTTCTCTCATGAGTCTTGGATAAACAACTATCTCCTTGAGATCACACAAATAGTCAGTTCTAGCAGATTCCACAATAGAGGTAAAATATGTGGCAGTTGCAGAAGTGACGAAGGAGATTGTGTGGCTTAGGAACATACTTGAATATTTACAGGAGAAACAAGTGAATTTTACTCATCTTCTAATTGGAAATACTTCTGCAATCAAGTTGTCCAAGAATCCCAGATTCCATGATCGAAATAAGCACATCAACAAAAGTATCACCTGATTCGATATCATGTAGAGGCCAAGACTATTCACTTGAGACATTGTTATACAAATGAGAAAATTGTGGAAATCTTCACCAAAGCACTTGGAAGAGAAAAATTTGAGAAGTTCATAATGATGCTTGCACTCACACACACCCGTTTGGATTAAGGGGGGGGGGATGTTGAACAAAAAATCCTTGGAATTGTGTTTCTTGTAACATAAATTGTAAATATGAAGAGTCGTAGGTGGTAGGAAGGGTCACTAGTTAGGGAAGACCAACAATCACATATTCATGTATTTATTGTTACAAGCTAATGCAATAATCATCAAGTGTGGAGTTATCTTTTCCACCAATTTCTGTCCTGACAGGTTGTTTAAAAAAATACACCAATTAAAACTCTATAGAGATCAACCATGACTCATGAAAAAAGTGAAGAGATACAAATCCAACTATCCAAATTGGAGAATAAATTTAACAAATTGTGTGATAGTTAAGTGAAAAATACTAATTTGATAAACACACAAATACAAATGGAACAAATATAGAAAAATACAAAATTCCATATCTTCCAAGATATTACATACCCTAGATGAGAGGTTACCTAAAGGTGATATTGGGATGCAGCGAAATATTGATAATGGAGATAACAAACCCCAGTCACATTTGGGGAATATTTTCAATCTAGTCATGTATATTTTGAAGCTTTCATATACGTTTAGGATTTCCTTTTGTTATGATGCATTTAAACCTTTTTCCACTTGAATTTCCCATAGCGCCAACCTTGTTGGAATTTGGTACATTAATATTTCTTGTCTATATTTTTCACCACTTTGATGGAAGATATTTCTTGTCACGGGCTTCCCTAATGGAAAAACTTTTTTCCATTTGGCACCCATCCCATTATTTTATGGTAGGATTGGAATCCCTTGTAGTTTGATATTTCATTATTAAACTCATTCATATTTCTCATCTACTTCTAACCATCCCAATGGATATACCACCTTTATATTTGGTTTGGTTTGTATGTGCTTATGGGCATCTGTTGTTTTCCCTAATTCCTTGTTTCTTTTTTTATGCATTATTCTTATCACCTTTACATTCTTAACTATCACTTGCCTTTTCATTACTTGTTTTTGGATTTCAAAACTACCCCACCTTGGAGGAGACACGTTTATGAGTGTCCACATCGTACACATTTCCTTTTGCTTTATTTTTTTGTAGGCATGTTTTGTGCACTTGAAACATAGTTGCATTCCCCAAGACACTCATATCTTCCACTATATTATGTTTTATTCTTTTCATGATTTTATATTATGAAAAAGACAAAAAAATATAATATTTATAAAAAGAGAGAGGGGGAAAAGAATTGAGATCTTTATAAACTATGTATATGTGGCAGTAGTCAAGTCATGCTACACTTGAACAAAGCCCCTATTTTGTGTTCATTCTATAAAATTGGGTTTTAGTATTACCTTCATAGTTGTACCACGATTCAAAGTTTATACTCCTCCAACTGGTTACTCTTCCAATCCTTATGGAGAATATCTCAATGCCTCCCACATTGATGGCTTACATTGTTGGTCCTTTTGGAATCAGTTGTTTCCCAAGTCACTATTATGTCGTTCTTATGTTTAAGGGGTGAATTTATCCTAAGTTGACCATTCTTTATGTTTTTTAGCTATCAATGTCACACCTTCCATATTTTCAAGTTGTTTTCAATTCATCTACATAAATAGTGTTTTTATTCATGTTAGTGTGGAAGGATTCGATATTTCCTTTTCACTAACAAGTCTTCTCCTATCAAATATGACACATTGATATGGGAGATAGAATTAGATTTTGTATCACCCTAGTAAAAATTTTCATCATTAGTCAATTATCTCGTGCTCATCAATGATTTTCATTATTGGTCCATGATTAAGTGCTTTCCTTGATGTTCAACAACAAGATGTTTATTCACATAGTAGGATTTAATTTGTTCCTTAGGTTCCATTTTCCTTATTATTGGAATGCCTCGCCTATGACAATGCTTTTCATTATTTATTATTGCTTAGAGGGTCTTCCTTGTGTACTACATCTACCTAGTTCAATTGGAATTCATACCTGGTGGTGTGTTCCTATCAGTTATTTTCCAATACCTTCAAATCATAACATGTTCTTGATAGTTTCTAATTGTTTGGTATGTGTTATATTCTTTGCACGAGTAGTAGTGTCTGCGTTGCACCAAGCGTGCAGGGGGGTGAAAGCCTCCCACGCCGGGGTTGGGGGGCAGTGCCCCCGAGAATTTTTTTTCTACCTCGGGAAACATGTCACATATTTAGGTGGTTTTTCGGCACATGGTTTCTTTGCTGATGGTTTTCTATTTCCGGTTAAGGAATTAGGGTTGTTGACTAATCCAGGTCACTGGGTTAGGGTTTTGGATGCCGCTGGCTCCTATATGTATATTTCATTGTAAATAATGTAATACCATGAATGAATATAGAATATGTTGGTTTTCCTAGTTTGAGTTTCCAGGGGAAAAATCTTTGTGTAATGTTTGTATTTTCCATTGTATCTTTTCCGTTCTTTTACTGAAAATATGTTTGCAATAAATATTGTACAAGGTTAAATCTACATTTGGTATCAGAGCTTTGTTGGCTTTAGGGGGACGCCTTTGTGGTCAAGGGTTTGGCTCAGGACTGTGATAAACCTTGTTACAGTGGGAGATCTGTGGTATTGATTTTTTAGGTGAAAAGAAATGGCAAGCAATTCGAAGATGGAGATCAAGCAGTTTAATGGGAAAATTTTTGAGTTGTGGAAGCTCAAAATGGAAGATATGTTGGTGGACAAAGATCAGTGGATCACGATAGATCCATGTACTGCACCTACAAGAAATTCAACATATGACTGGAAAAAGTTGGATCATAAGGAAAAGAACACATTCTGACTGTGTCTCTTAGATTTAGTATTACTGAATGTGTCAGAGGAAGCTACAACCAAGGATTTATGGGATAAGTTGGGAAATTAGTATTAGTCTAAGTCCCTAGTAAATAAACTATTCCTGATAAAGAAGCTGTATAACTAAGGATGAGAGGTGGAGACTTGGTGGAAGATCATTTGAACGCCTTCATTACTATGGTAAGTTAGTTAGTATATGTTGAGATTAGAATTTCAGATGAAGATAAATGTATCAGTTTACTGTGTTCTTTACCAGACTCATGGGATAGTCTGGTTGTGGCCATAGGCAGTAATACAACTTCCTTGAAGTTTGATGAAGTGGTCTCATCCTTTTTGTCGGAGGAGATGAGATGGAAGAATATGGAAGGACAGAGCACAGATGCATTATTTGCAAGAGGGCGATCCCAGGAAAGAAATAGATCTAAGTTCTCAAGTGGGAGATCTAATTATAAGGGTAGATCTAAATCTCTGTGGGATATTTGTGGTATTGATTTTTTAGGTGAAAAGAAATGGCAAGCAATTCGAAGATGGAGATCGATAATTTTAATGGAAAAAGTTTTGAGCTGTGGAAGCTCAAGATGGAAGATCTGTTGGTGGACAAAGAATAGTGGATTGCAGTAGATCCAGATAATGCACCTACAGGAACTTCAACAGATGTCTGGAAAAGGTTGGATCGAAAGACAAAGAGCACAATCCGTCTTTAACTCTCAGATTCAATATTACTGAATGTGTCAGAGGAAGCTACAACCAAGGATTTATGGGATAAGTTGGAAAAGTTGTATCAGTCTAAGTCCCTAGTAAATAAACTATTCCTGAGAAAGAAGATGTATAACCTGAGGATGAGAGGTGGATACTTGGTGGAAGAGCATTTGAACACCTTCAATACTATGGTAAGTCAGTTAGTATCTGTTGAGATTAAACTTTCAGATGAAGATAAATGTATCAGTTTACTGTGTTCTTTACCAGACTCGTGGGATAGTCTAGTTGTGGCCATAGGTAGTAATACAACTTCCTTGAAGTTTGATGAAGTGGTATAATCCTTGTTGTCAGAGGATATGAAATGGAAGAATATGGAAGGACAGAGCACAAATGCATTATTTGCAACAGGACGTTCCCATGAAAGAAATAGATATAAGTTCTCAAGTGGGAGATCTAAGTCTAAGGGTAGATCTAAATATCTGTGGGAGATCTGTGGTATTGATTTTTCAGGTGAAAAGAAATGGCAAGAAATTCGAAGATGGAGATCAAGAAGTTTAATGAGAAAAGTTTTGAGCTGTGGAAGCTCAAGATGGAAGATCTGTTGGTGGACAAAGATCAGTGGATCATGGTAGATCCATGTACTGCACCTATAGGAACTTCAACAGATGACTGGAAAAAGTTGGATCATAAGGAAAAGAGCACAATACGACCATGTCTCTCAGGTTCAGTATTACTGAATGTGTCAGAGGAAGCTACAACCAAGGATTTATGGGATAAGTTGGGAAAGTTGTATCAGTCTAAGTCCCTAGTAAATAAACTATTCCTGAGAAAGAAGCTGTATAACCTAAGGATGAGAGGTGGAGACTCAGTGGCAAAGCATTTGAATGCCTTCAATACTATGGTAAGTCAGTTAGTATCTGTTTAGATTAAAATTTTAGATGAAGATAAATGTATCAGTTTATTATGTTCTTTACCATACTCGTTGGATAGTTTGGTTGTGGCCATAGGTAGTAATACAACTTCCTTGAAGTTTGATGAAGTGGTCTCATCCTTGTTGTCAGAGGAGATGAGATGGAAGAATATGGAAGGACAGAGCACATATGCATTATTTGCAAGAGGACGTTCCCATGAAAGAAATAGATCTAAGTTCTCAAGTGGGAGATCTAAGTCTAAGAGTAGATCTAAATCTCCCAGAAATTTTGTAAAGGTATGTTGGAGATGTGGAAAATAAGGGCACTACAAGAAGAAGTGTAGATCCAAAGTTGAGAAAAATAAGGGATCTGAAGAATCTCCTTCTATAGAAGAAAATACCTCCAAGGAAGAAGGAGGGGATGTGTACTTGGCTTCTTCAAAAACACATGCAGATCATGAGGCATGGTTGGTTGACTCTGGTGCATCCTTTCATATGAGTCCCCACAAGGAGTGGTTCTGCGAATATGAAAGATATGATGGAGGTAATGTTTTCTTAGGTGATGATTCGACAACCATAATCATAGGAAGAGGAAAAGTCAATTTGGGGCTCATAGATGGAAGGATTAGAACACTGCCTGGTATTATGCACATCCCAGGTTTGGCTAGAAATTTGATTTCTGTAAGCAAAATGGATGATGCAGGGGTAAAAACAATATTTGAAAAGGAAACCTTCAGGATGGTTCAAGGAGCAATGGTGTTGCTGAAGGGAGTTTGGTTTGGAACTCTGTATAATATGCAAGGAAGAAATATTAGTGATGGGTGTAATAGTTCCACTGTTCCCGATATTAGAGTTGAATAAGAAAGAACTCCTATAGTCTCTGGAGAAAAGGTTATGTTGTGGTATCAAAGACTAGGGCATATCGGAGAAAAGAGTCTTCGACTACTACATGGTAAAGGTATGGTTGAAGGTATGTCTAACTTCTTAATGGATTTTGATTTATGTGAACATTGTCTATATGGGAAGAAGAATTAGGTAAGATTCCCCTCTAGTGCAACAAGGCCATAATGAACTTTATAACTAGTTCATAGTGATGTTTTTGGACCTGTGTCAGTCCCATCATTGGGAAAATATGTTTAATATGTCTCATTTATAGATGAATTATTGAGGAATACTTGGATATATTTTCTCAAGAAGAAATCTGAAGTATTTAACAGGTTTAAAGAGTTTAAGGCTCTTGTTGAGAATCAAACATAGAAAATAATTAAGTTGCCGAGGACAGATAATGGCGAAGAGTTCTGCAAGAATGAATTTGAAGAATTCTGTAAGAAGTGTGGTATAGCAAGGCAGAAGACTACTCCATATACACCTCAACAGAATGGAGTTTTAGAAAGGATGAATAGGACACTGATGGAAAAAGCAAGGTGCATGCTTAGTGGTGTCGGGTTAGGGAAATAATTTTGGGCAAAGGCAGTGGGTATTACATGTTACCTGTTCAACAAATCACCCTCATCAACACTGGATGAAAAGACTCCACAAGAGGTATGGAATGGTAAGAAACCTTCTCTCACACATCTCAAGGTATTTGGTTGTGATGCATATGTTCATGTTCCAAAGGAAAACATGGGTAAGCTAGATAAGAAGGCTGAAAAGTGTATCTTTATTGGATATAAATATGGTCTCAAAGGTTACAAGCTTTGGAACCCAAAAACTAAGAAGGTAGTGTATAGCCGAGATGTGGTATTTAGAGAAATGAAGGATGCTATTAAACAAGAATTCCTACCAAGTAAGGAAGAGCCAGAGAAAATAGAGTTTGATTTAAAGGATGATGAGTCAGACTCTATAGAAGAACATGAATCAGAAGAAGAATATCCTCATACTCCAGTATTGAGGAGACCAGTTCAAGAAATAAGGCTACCGGAAAGGTATACTCCATCTGATTTTCGTTCAAATTTTGATTTGTCTAATCCTAGAACTGTCAGGGAGGTAGTGGATTAAGAGGATGGCAATGTCTGGAAAAGGGCCATGGATGAATAAATGAAATATTTGGATAAGAATGAGGCTTGGGATCTAGTGGATTTGTTGACTGGAAGAAATCCCATTGGCAATAAATGGGTATTTAAAACGAAGATGAATGCAGAAAGAAACATGGAGAAATACAAAGCTCGGTTAGTAGAAAAGGGTTATGCCTAGGTTGAGGGAATTGATTTTGGTGAGATTTTTTCTCTTGTTGCCAAGTTAACCTCTATAAGATTTCTGTTATCTGTTGCTGCTGCATTTTATTTTGAAGTAGATAATATGGATGTGAAGACAACATTCCTATATGGGGATCTGGAAGAAGAAATCTATATGAAGCAACCAGAAGGTTATGTTGTGAAGGGAAAGAAGGAACTGGTATGCAAGTTGAAAAAGTACCTGTATGGTTTACAACAATCACCAATGATGTGGTATAAAAAATTTGATACTTATATGCTAGGACTTGGCTTCACAAGAAGTAAAGAGGATCACTGTGTGTATTTTAAATTAATTGGTGATCATTTAATTTATTTGGTCTTGTACGTGGATGACATGTTGCTAATAGGAAACAACAAGGAGATTATCCAGGATGTGAAAACTCAGTTGTCCTCTAAATTTTACATGAAGGATCTCGGTGCTTCAAATTTCATTTTGGGCATGGAAATTAAAAKAGATCAKAAAAAGAGGAAACTTTAGTTAAATCARAGAAAATATGTTGAGACAATATTGCAKAGGTTTAATATGCAGGAATGTAAACTGGTCAAGGTTCCTATTCCCGTTGGTGTAAATTTATTTGTGGATCAGTGTCCCTAGACACATGAAGGGGAGGACATGTCTCGTGTTCCATATGCGAGTGCAGTTGGCAGTTTGATGTATGCAATGGTATGTACTAGACCGGACATTGCACATGCAGTGGGAATTTTGAGCATGTATATGTCAAAACCAAGGAAGGAGCATTGGACAACTGTAAAAAGGGTTTTCAGTTATTTGCATGGCACTACTAGCTATGGATTGTGCTACCAAGGAAGACCAGGATTGGACATAGTGGTGGATATACATGGCTTTGTGGATGCAAAATGGGCTAGAGATCTGGATCGTAGGAGATCTACAAGTGGGTATGTGTTTAAACTATTTGGAGGAGCAATAAGTTGGATGCGCAAACGACAGGTTGTAGTGGCACTTTCAACTACAGAAGCTGAATACATCGTAGCCACTCATGCAAGTAAGGAAGAATTATGGTTACAAAGATTGTGTTCAGGTATTGGGTTGGTAAAACAAGCTGTAAGGATAGTTTGTGATAGTCAGAGTGCAATTTTTCTGGCGAAGAACCCGACTTATCATTCAAAGACAAAGCATATTGACATTCAATATTACTTCGTGAGAGACATGATTGAAGAAAATAAAGTATTTTTGATGAAGGTGGACACTTTGAAGAATGTTGCAGATTCATTAACAAAATATTTGAGCACTGAGAATTTCTCTTGGTGTAGAGGATCCATGGGCATTTCTTCCCTGGATTGTTGAATATGTAACCCTGTAACCGCCTGTATGAAAATAAAACAACAAGTGGGAGAATGTTGGGTATGTGTTATATTCTTTAAACAAGTAGTAGTGTTTGTGTTGTGCCAGGCGCATAGGGGGGTTTGAGGGGGGAAAACCCCCCATTCACAGTGGTTCAGGGGCAGTGCCCCCAATAATATTTTTATGCCTCGAGAAATGTGTCACATATTTAGGTGTTTTTTTGGTACATGGTTTTTTTGTCGATGGTTTTCTATTTCCAGTTAAGGAATTAGGGTTGTTGACTAATCCAAGTCACTGGGTTAGGGTTTTGGATGTCACTGGCTCCTATATGTATATTGTATTGTAAATAATGTAATACCATGAATGAATATAAAATATGCTGGTTTTCCCAGTTTGGGTTTCCAGGGGAAAAATCTCTGTGTAATGTTTGTATTTTCCATTGTATCTTTTCTGTTCTTTTACTGAAAATCTGTTTGGAGTAAATATTGTACAAGGTTAAAACATACACTCATTTTGGTTGATGATATATTCCCTATTTCTCCCCTTCTAATGGATCTCTTCCTATCAAAATCAACTCATTTTCTCCGCGAACAATATTTAGAGACATTTATAGTACCTTGGGGATTGTATTCATCAATGGAAGGTTCCCTCTCTATTGAAAATAGCTATCCGTCAATGACCTCAGATTGATAGATTCTACAAGTGTTTAATGCCATCACATATATTCACATTTGATGGAATGAAATATGTACCTTGGGTCCCATTATCATCATCGGTGGGTTACCTCCCATTTATCAATGATAAACATTAATGACTAATGCTTAAACAATTTCTCCCATGTTTGAACTCATATGATTTATTCACATGGTGTAGATTCATACATTCGATATATTTGGATTGTACTGTCTTCTATTTTTGATGATACTACCTTAGTTTTGCAATAACACCACCTATCCATATGACATTGGTACTTTTGGAGAACCAATTTTTATCTCACATTGTTCCATTTGTTCTCCTAGTGTACACTAAGACATAGATCCATTGTGTATTTTCTCATAGCTATAATACTAATGGATCCACTATGTATTATTCTTCAAAAACAAAAATATAATTTACATAGAACGTATCTTCAATAAACATTTACACCAACTAGCTATAGACGTCATATGTTCCACCCAACCATAGACCTCGCTGCTCTAGCTCTCTCAGTAGCAGGTCAGCTTTGATTTGAGGATATGAATTCACAAGGATGTGTTCTTAGGTCAAATCTGATTCTCACACACCAACCTAGCTATTAGGTTGTTAAAACTATTCTGTCTCTCACACAGTCACAACAATCCTAATTTTCAGCTCTCATTCTCCCTTACTATAAACAACCCAAAGAAAGGAATCTCCTTCTTTGTAATGCAACCCCTCAACCTAATACACTTCTCTCCAGGGATCCAATACAGTTTGGAAAAGAAATATCAATGTTGGAAACTCAAGGGAATCTCATCTATGGACCATTCTCCTCAACTGACATCATTCACATGCACACATATATAATTTCTCATTGTTGGTATAACATGTAATCTCTTACATCCAACTAGCATTGGCTCTCTACCTCTATCCCTTGATTTACATGCTAAAATCAAGAACAAGAATGAATTAGGAATAATTGAGGACTCCCTCAACAACAAAAAATATCGTTTATATATTTGCATGAAATATTGCACCACATGGATTCCTCAAGAAGCTCACATAACTATTTTTCCAACTAATTCCAATATGGTTTAATAAAATATTATAATTAGTCTTAGCCCCTTTAACCCCCTCTCTTGTAGAATCATAACCTGTTACGACTCTGTCTTTGTCTGTCTACACCGATGCTGCATTTTTTATTATTGATATTCAATGTTATTACTTTTCTAGGCTTTCCATCCTATCATTATATACAAACATACATTGCTAATCTAGGGATAAAAATTGGGGTATTACATGAGCCTTTAAATTACTAACTATGAGTTTCCTTCAATCAATACATGTGTTTCCCACGAATTTCCCTGAAGAAACCCATGGGAGGATTCAAAATGGCCCCCCAAAATAATAAATTTGCAAAATGTGTGCTCCTAGTTAGAGATCATGAAGGTAGTACAACTGTGAAACCTTCTTCTCCATTCCCAACTAACTAAAATATGTCCTCATGGTATAAATTGGAGTCATATATCAGGAGAAGGGGTAAGAGACCATTGAGCAAGGATATGCTAGAGTAATTCTTGGAGGATACACCCTATATTTTTATAGCTTTCCCCTCATTATAACCTCTTAGTTTTGATTGTGTTTCTAACTTTGAGTTGGGTTTAAACTTCCTTTAAGTTATCCATCCTAAGTAATGTTACAACTTATAGGTAGAGTAGAATTTGATAAGTGGTTGATATGTATTGGATCATTATATTATTTTTCATCTATCTCGATGCTTTATGGGTGAAAAAAATTGGAGGAATCCACTTGTAGAGCCGTTTTAGCGGTTGGTCCCAATTTCGAAATCTCGGTCCAAAAAATCATCTGAAATATTTCAGAGCCATTTTGAGGCATCAAACGACACTTTTTTATGGTCCAAACCTTACTATTGAGAAATCTTATATATTCTATAGATCGATACCTTTCCAATGGTGCAAGAATCACCTCAATCGAAGTTCATATGCGAATGTTACTCCTCCCACATGTTGACCTACCGTATTGATCACCATGGTGTGAGTGAATTCCACATCAACCCCCATTACTTAAAAGTGTGGGGATAGCCACATAGGGTATTTTCTTGAAAATTGTAGAAGACCCAAACCTAATCACTAATTGAGGGTTGAGGAAGTCAATAACCTAACCCTAGATGGCTATCGGGCTATGTTAAATAACAAGCTACTAGGAGGAGAAGGGGTTCCATTATTTTGCATTGTATCTTGTTCCATAGTATAACATAGGAACTAAGAGTGTTTTTTTTTTAGTATAGCAGAGGAGGAGAGATTCTGTAGCAGCCATACAGGCCAAAATGTCAAAGGAAACTCCACAGAGAGTGCCTCTTTCTTTGTACTTGCATTTGAAAAAAAGAGAGCAGAGCAACCTCACATTCTACCTGTGTTTTCTCCCGTATTGGGTTTCGTAGGTCATATATTGTGTTTATTTGTGGGTGGTGTTTGAGTATTTATTTCTATTCTCTATTTTTCACATTTCATCTATTTCAT
Source organism: Picea glauca (assembly GCA_000966675.3). Classification (NCBI taxonomy): domain Eukaryota; kingdom Viridiplantae; phylum Streptophyta; class Pinopsida; order Pinales; family Pinaceae; genus Picea; species Picea glauca. Next base: position 159,243 of record JZKD02S1270040.1, read on the forward strand.
AAATTTTTAGCAGAAAACCAATAATTAAAGAATATTAGATTTAAAGGAAATTAACCTTCACATTAAATATTCCAGAAATTAGTTTAAGAAGAAAGTCACAGAATCCTAGCCATGAATGACGAGTCTATTAATAACAATCCTTACAATCCAACAAAGGAGAGATTTGCGAGGTTATAAGAGCAAGTCAATGACATGTATTGCCTTATATCCCTCCTCATGGAATCTCTAGAAAGCAAGCTCGAACCATTCAAAGAATTTGGAGGCTCAAACTCATAGAATGGATGAGATGGGAAATTGGGAGATAATGAAGACCCATAAAAGGAGTCGCGGAAAGAAACCGAGAAAGAAAAGTTGAGTTCTAGTGCCATAAAACCTCCATAGTATTTATTCAATATGGAAGTGAAATTGGACATAAATCCATACAAAGTTTAGATCATTGCATAAAAATTGAATCATTGGTTGCAACAACTAGAAGTTTATTTCAATGGTCACCATATAAATGAAGAACAAAATATATCATTTGATAGTTTGAAGTTAGAGGGCCATGCTTTAACTTGGTGGGAAATCCATACAAAAACACTTTTGTTGGAGGGTGATATCTTAGTAACTAAGTAGGAGGATTTCAAAACCATCATTAATTTCCAGTTATATCCTATTAGGTATTTTAAGGACCAGTGGATCCATTGGAATTACTTCAGGTAAATGAAAGGGTAGAGTGTACATGAGTACACCACTGGATTTAAAAATATGGTCATCATGTTGGGTATCTCCCCCAATAACCTAGATGTACTCAAGTATCTGGGGGGTCTACATAGTCATCTGTGAAGTGATGTTTTTCAAGTGAAGGAAAATGGACGAGGCATGTTTACAAGAGTGGTATCTAGAAAAATATGGGCCACAAGAAAGGGAAACCAAGTGGTTCCAAGAAGAAAAAATCACCATGAAGCTTCCAAGGAGGGGAAGAAGAAGTGGAAAGGGGGAAAGGATAATAAGACCACATCCACTGCACATAATTGTAAGGATCCAAACAACCATTGTAACCATAACAATATTGATGGTCACACTGAGGAAAAATGTTGGACACTACATCCATAATTGAACCCAAAGAACCACAAGAAGGAAGCAAAGAAAAATAATATTCTATCCACAAATTCAAGCAATCGGGTTGAAATAAACTTTGATGTGGATGGGAATATTTTTTACACATCGATGCAGAAGGAGGTGAATCTGAGTAGCCTTCATCACTAGGAAGATAAGGATATGACCAAACTCTTCCACATAAAGATCCATGTCAAGAATACCAAGATAGACTCTTTGTTCAACTCTGGTTCATAGGATAATATCATAGCAACTTATCTATTCATGAAGCTTGGATTATAGGTTCATCATCATCCTATTTCCTATCCATTGGATTGGGAAAAAAAGGATGTAGAGATAAAGGTAAAGAAACAATGCAAGATCAAATTTGTTGTAAGTGCTCATTTTATTGATGAAGTGGAATCGGATGTAGTACCCCTTGATGTATGTGAAGTAGTGTTTGAAATCCCCTACATGTATATGAGGGATGAAATATTCACGTGGAGAGCCAACCAATACTAAATAATCAAGGATGGTAAGTTATACATCATCAACACACATAAAGGAAAGTCAAACATCTAATTGGTAAGTTCCAACCAAGCCAACAAGTTGATTAGTTCTAGTAATAAATATGCTTTACTTTTCTTAAGAGAAAATCATTCCGAGGGTGAGATGATAAGAGAAAAGGAATCCCTAGAGGGATGTGATAAAGATGAGAAATATCATTTGGATGAGTTGATACAAGTATATAGAGGAGTGTTCCAGGATCCTAAATGGTTACCATCCAAGAAGCAAGTGGAGCATGAAATACAATTATTGCTAGACTCCCCATTACTGAATATTGGGTTGTATAGACAATGTGTTCTAGAAGAAAATGAAGTGAAGATAGAGTTACTGTAGTTGTTGGAGCAGGGTGTGATTTGACCAATAACCTCACCTTTTGGGTCACCTATCATAATTGTACCAAAGAAGGACGGGACTTGGTGAACGTGTATTGACTACAGAGCATTGAACAACATTACACTAAAAAATCAGTATGCTCTGCCCATGATCAATGATCTATTAGATCAATTTCAACATGCAAAATAATTCACCAAGTTGGATCTCAAATCGAGATACCACTAGGTATGCATTAAGGAATAAGACCCTTGGAACATTTCCTTTAAGACAAGGAAAGATTTGTATGAATGGTTGGTCATGTCATTTTGTTTAAGTAATGTAGCAACTATATTTATGAGACTAATGAATGATGTAATATGCCCATATCTAGATTCATTTATTATAGTCTATTTGGAGGATACATTGTTTTATAGTGCTACTTTGGAGGAGGACATCTCATGTAGGTGTTAAAGACTATGAAGGAGCACCAATTGCTGGCTAACCTCAAGAAATGTGAGCTTTCTCAACAATATTTAGTGTATTTGGGTTATGTGATTGGTGGAGAGGAGCTCAAGATAGATCCCACAAATATGGAGGCCATCATGAAATGGTCAGTTCATACAAATTTCACTAAAGTTAGGATTTTTTTTGGGCAACAAAATACTTACGAAAGTTCGTAGCTTCATTTTCAGTAGTAGATGCACCACTCCATGCCATAACAACAAGTGGTAAGAGTTTCCAGTGGGGGAAGAATCAACATAAGTATTTATATGAGCTGAACAAAAAGATTATTCAAGCACCTATTCTTGCATTATCAAACTTGTAAAATCCTTTTGAAGTGGAGAAAGATGCAAGTGGGTATTCCATGGGAGAAATTTCAATGCAAGGAGGAAGGTCTATATGTTATAATTATGAAATTTATCATGGGGAAGTTATAAACTACCCTACATATGACAAGAGACTCTATGCCCTGGTTCAATATGTCAAGAAGTGGAAACACTATCCGATGGGAAAGGAGACCATCATCCACATAGGTCACCACCTGCTACAGTATTTGTAGGTCTAGAGTAAGCTACAACAAGCCATACATTACAAGTGGATGGGGTTTTTACAAAAGAATTCATATAGTCATCACACATAAGAAGGGAATCACAAAAAACTTGGTAGAAATGCTTTCAAGGCCATCGACATCCAATACTAGATCTTTGGGAACTCTGATTCACATGGAGTCTTTTACCCATTATGAATACATAGAGGCATACATAGAATATGAGGACTTCAACGAGGCGTTTCAATAGCTAATGGGAGAAACTCATATAGAAGAAGGTGATGGAAAGGATAACTATCATTTTCAGAATGGGTTACTCTACACGCTCAACAAGCTTTGCATCCCTAAAGGTGAATGACCTTATCTTGTAAGAGAGGCTCACACCTCCAAGGTTGCACGACATTTTTGTGTTGGGAAGACAATTTCCAACTTGCATAGGTATGTGTACTAGTTCAAAATACAAGAAGATGTAGCAAAATATGTTACAAGATCTATACTTTTTTGTATTAGCAAGATCGATAACAGGAAGCAAGGTCTATACCATTCATTACAAGTACCCACTCGACCTTTGGAAAACATTTACACGGATTTTATGGGAGGTTTACCAACAACCAGGAAGGGACTTGTCTATCTATTTTTGGTAGTTGACATGTTCAACAAGATGTGCATTCTCATGCCTTGTAAAAATACCATCAAAGGACAAGATGCAAAAAACATGTTCTTTGAATAGGTCTAGGTGAAATTTGGGATACCAAGGAGAATCATCTCATACATGATTACTAGATTTATTAGTGCATTTTGGAATACATTATGGGAGAGATGGAAAATAAGTTGAAGAAATATAAAACATTCCATCCACAAATAGATGGGTGGACATAATTAGTTAACACGAATTTGGTGCATATTCTGAGGGGTTACAATCATAAGTATCTGGAGACCTAGGATGAGAATATGACATACATACAACACTCTTATAACATAGAAGTCCAAACTTATACCGGTAAGTACCCTTTTGAAACTTGTTTTGGGTATTTTCCACCTTCTCCCTTGGATTTTGTTTATGGATAACAAGGAGGAGGGAGGGAAGACACCACAACAGAATCATTAAAAATAGAGAAGTTTGTCAAAAATATTAGGTAGATCCATTTGCAAGTAAAGGATACATTGAAGAGGTCATAGGAAAGATACAGGGAATGATGTAACACACTTGACCCCCTAAACTCTACTTAGGCTGATGGGATGTCAAAATTTCTCCTTTCACTATGTTTTAGTTCTACACGCTTCTTCATGACCTCAGTCTTGCATGGAATTCACGTGGACTTCCTCCATGTTCTCTGCACCATTGTATAGGACTCTGTGTATACTATTGTGGTATGAAATGTCCTACAACGCATCACCCTCCCTTGACAATACTTTGACAGAATGAGACTACACAAACTAGGAAACAAACTATCCCAGATGAATGGCTCAGACTCACTCAGGTCCAACTAGATCAATGGCTAGTGATGAAACACAATCCTTCTCATTGGGAAAATAGGTTATGCAACACCCATTCTATTTCCCAATCCATTATTTTTGACAATCTCATCCCCGACATATCTAATTTTCAGGGTTTGGGAAAATCAAAGGTCCCATTCACTCAGAACCCTCAAACCCCATGATGGTTAACAACCACACCCATTCTTCTCCAAAAATTGGATAGGTGGGGCCTATGAAAAGATCTATGGCTGAGATCTCATTGAACTGTCTCATGAGTAGATCAACTATCCCTTCCCACTCATGCTTCCACAATTAGGAAATACTCTCTATTCATGACATCATGGTTCTCCCAAACAGTTCTTCCCGAGCGGGAATTTTCCAACAGATTCGACGGTCATCGAACCCCCACATCTAATGGTCAGGAATCTATCAGATCTCAGATATGCTTGGTAGTTAACAAACACTACCACTTCAACAAAATTATTTCTTTGGGATGAACTCTTATCATATCCAATGGCTCATTTCCCATTGACCGAATGGCTGACATATCTATGGCTCTTACCACTCTCAGGTTTTTGGCATTGGGTTTCTCTCATCGGAAGTTCCATCCACTCATTCCCCATGGAATTTTATGAACTTTGCCTTTCTAACAGAATTGTTGGTGCAACACTTGACATATCTATGGTTCATATCTCATTGACTTACCCTCTCGGTATAATTATGGATCTCATTGAATCGAAACTCCGCCATCTGAAAGTTCACCTTGGAGTATTTCCTAGTTTTTCTGATAGGTCCTCCTTTCGATAGGCTTCCTCTGAAGCCCAAATCTCCAACAATGGTTAATATTTTATTTTCTTTCTAAATCAATGACTCGATTTTCCTCTTGGGTTTTAATAGGGATTCAAAAAGGTTATAGGTTATTTCAAAGAATATCATCCCACAGTCTTAAATGACACCTTTCTACAAGGGATTTGAATCCATTACCTCATTATTTTAGCCCACTTCCTCAATACATAGCCAACACTTCAGTTTATCCCCCATAGTGAAGATTTTATATCCTACAAGATTTCCATTCAAAGGCTAGGGATAACATAGGGTTACAAGCCTTCATTGAACTCCCATACATAATGATTACATGAAATCACTTAACATTTTAAAAGATATCACATTACAATATTAAAAATAAGATTCAACATTCATTCAACATATTAAAGTTATCATTGAAAACATAATGCAATTCATATTCATTAATAACACATTTTCCAGATACATGGGGAAATACTTATCTGTTTTCAACCTCAACCAGTCAATTGACTGAGGGTGAATTCCTTTCCACCCAACCATAGGATCTACTGCACTTATACTCTCTACACCAGGCCACCCCCATGCCAGGCCATGATACCACCAAGGGATTCTTACAAGTTGGCTATTAGGTTAAGGAATTGTTCAAGAAGGTTACTCTCCTTCACTACATTGGAAACCACATAAATCCCCTCTTCCAACTAAGATTTGGGCCTCCATGAGCTTACTAGGTGCCTTCCAGCTAGATTTCTTCTACATAAGGGAGTCCCTTCTCTACTACACAGTCCTTCGGTGCCTTCCCCTTACTAATGCTGGTTTATTTCCAGCAATCACCAACCCACAACTCTCTCTACTCTAGTCCTCATATCAATATTCTCTTCTTTAGGGTGACCATTCATGTCTTGGTTAATATTCTTATTTTCCTCATGAAAGATTCCTATTTTTTTTCTATTTCTTAGGTTTGTTCACATGAGCTCTGTTTGATAATTCATGTTTCCACACAATCTGTCTCTGTGTCTATCGCTTGCATGTGTATCTGTGTGTTTCCATCTATGTCTGTGCTCTCTTCTTCCTCATTCATCTTTCCAATCTGGAACATTCTGATTTTTTCTTGGGTTCCCCCAACTCACTTTTGTTAGAGGAAAACCCCCAGGGTCAATATCCCGAATAGAAGAGGTAATTATGGGCACTTCGGGCTAACAACTACAATCAATCCTTCACTCTTCCAAGTAAAAGTTCTGAAGGAAGACATAACTTCTCTAACTAATCGATCTAATTCCATTAAAAAAATTCTTGTACATAGGGTGAACATGGTACTTTGGAAAAATTAGTCATTCGAGGTCATGCAGGTGTAAGTTGGGTTTTTGGGAAAGCTTCTTATTTTCCTCACATAAACTTCCGAGTTCCTCCTCACCATCTCCCACTCGTGGTATCATGTCCAATACTCCAATGATTCCCTCTTAGTCAGTTGATTGATGTTTTAATTAACATAAAACACAATTAAAATCTTCATCAATTAAAATACATGAAGTCTTAAGCATAATTACAGACTTGGGGGAAAACAAAGTGTTACAAAAAACATGATCAACACAAAACAAAAAAATCATTCGTAGTGGGAGACAAAGTTTGGTTACAATTGAACAAGGAAAGACTATAGGGTTATATAGTAAGAATATCAAGGCTCTGTGTTATGTCCCTTTTAAGATATTGGAGAGGGTGGGAGATAATTCATATAGACTCATTCTACCTCCATACATGTGCATTTACTCAGTCATGAATGTGGAGAATCTCAAATTCTACGAGCCTTCCATGCTAGATCAGGAGGAGGAGTAGGTACTACCTTCCATAGAGGAATTAACACTGGATTCTCAGGAAGAGTTAGTAGAGGACATAATTTTGCAGAAGCAATCTAGAACTACAATATAGGGGTAGCATGACCTTTGGAAACATGGGTTCAAAGGACAACTTCCAGGCAAAGAAAAGTGGTACTCCAAGGAGAAGGTAGAGGAAGACTTTCCTCACATCATTTAGTACATATTTTGGGGACCAAAAGCCTCTATAAATGGGGAGGTATGTTCCATATTATATAATTATAGTATTTTTCATCTATCTTGATGCTTTATGGGTGAAAAAATATAGGAATAAACTTGTAGAGCCATTTTAGTGGATGGTCCCAATTTGGAAATTTGGGTTCAAAAAACTTTCTGAAATATTTTGGAGCCATTTGTGATATAAAAAGACATTTTTTTTATGGTAAAAACCATACTATGGACCAAACAACTATATTCTACACACAAATACCTTTCCAACGGTGTAAGAATCACCTCAATCAGAGTTCGTATGCGAAAGTTATGCCTCCTGCAAGTTGACCTTCTATATTGATCACAATGGTGCGAGTGGATGCCACGTCAGCCCCAATTAATTAAACATGTAGGGATAGTTGTGTAGTGTATTTTCTATAACATTCTAGAAGTTCCAAACCTGATCACTAATTGAGGGTTGCAGAATTCAATACCCTAACCCTAGACGACTATCGAGCTATGTTAAATATCGAGCCGTTAGGAGGAGAATGGTTTCCATTATTTTGCATTGTGTCTTATTCCATAGACGAGAATAAAAGATGAAAGTGGTATTTTTGTGAGCATAACAAATGAGAATATATTATGTAGCAGCCATACATGCCACAATTTCAAAGGAAACTCCGCAGAGAGTGCCTCTTTATTTGTACTTGCATTTGAAGAAAAGAGAGTAGAACATCCTCACCTTCTAGCTGGTATTTCTCCCGTATTGGGTTTCCTAGGTAATATCTTGTGTTTATTTGTGGATTGCGTGTGAGTATTTATTTGTGTTCTCTATTTTTTTTTGTTTCATCTATTTCATAAATTTTAAGCAGAAAACTAGTAATTAAAGAATCCGAGATTTAAAGGAAATCAACCTTCACAGTAAAGATTTCAATAATTTTATAACTTATTGTTGATGTTTACATTTAATTAATAAATTAAGATCTCTCTTCTTTCCCCCAAAGAAAAAATCATTATGCAATGTGTTTAATTATTTTCTTTTGACTCATGATTTGAGTTTTAACTAACCCTATGTTAGTTAGAATCAATATGTTGTGAGTTTATGATTACTTTCTATATTTACCATAATTCACATGTATCTACTTATTTCAATTTGAGGAAGGTTTGCCTTATATTTTGTGTGTGGATCTAAAGAAATAATTGGATCTTTGAGAATAAAATGCTTATGGAAGAAAATAAGGGATTAGTCACTTGATCACAGGTGGTTTTCCTCTTCTTACCCTGAGTTGGTTACATAACATAACCAAATGATTATGGAAAGTGATCTATGCTGGGTTGTTATATTCTTTACAGTGAAAGTCTAGTCGAGGTGGATCAAATGATGTTCGAAGTCAAGGTGGATTTAAAATAGTTCGAGGGTCAAGGTAGATCGAAAACAAGTTGAAGGTCAAAGTTAGTCGACTAGGTAAATTCGAAGTCGAAGGTCGAGGTCATTCGACATGGTAAAAGCATCGAAAAAAAGTCAAAGAGGTTAACCGAAAAGAGTTTTATAGGCGAGCATGTGGCAATCGAATGAAGGCAGATTGGTATTCGAATGGTAATCCGACTTGGAGTTGTCTGTAACAAAATCCCAAGATTTGCGGAATTTATAGCCAATGATTTGCATGGATCCGTAACCATTTATTGGTGCCAAGTGTTTAGGTTTTTACTTCTTGTAAAGCCTATAAAGAGGCCTGTTGTTAGGTCGTAAAGGCTAATGATAATAAATTATTTAGATAAATATTTAGATGTAGGTTGTTGGTCATGCAGATGTAAGTTGGATTGGATACAAGGTTGTTTTGATGCAAGTAGGAGGGTATGATGTTGATTGTGTCTTAGGTGTGGACCAAGGTTATAAATGTAACCTTTTATTCAGATTGAATAAGACAATAAGAGAGTAGAACACTTAAGGAATGTTGGTTTTCCCGGTTTGGGTTTCCAAGGTAAAATCTCTGTGTATTGTGTGATTGATTTGTCATTTACATTATTGATTAAATTCTTCTTCTCTTCTACTAGGTTTAGTGTGGAAGTGTGTCTCATTTCATGACAAATGGTATCATGTCAAATTTCAGCTCTGACAAGTGGTATCAGAGTTGTGTTAAGCTTTGACGTGTTTATTAGATATTTCTTTACCAATATTGAATCTGAGAGCTAAACCCTAGGTACAATAATAGTTGTAAGTCATAAATTGTGTTAAAGATCATGGTAAAGAATGACGAGCAGTTCAAGAATAGAGATAGAAAAATTCAATGGCCATAATTTTGAGCTTTGGAAGCTTAAAATGGAAGATCTTCTAGTAGATAGAGAACAATGGACAATGGTCTATCAAGGTACCCATTCGACATGAATTTCGACGGAAGAATGGAAGAAACTAGAAAGAAGAGAAAGAAGTATGATTCATCCTTGTCTTGTAGATTCAATACCGTTGAATGTCTCGGGTGAAGATTCGGCCTAGAAACTATGGGACAAGATGGGAAGCTTATACTAGTCGAAATATCTTGTAAATAAGTTTTTTCTCAGAAATAAATTGTATCTTTTGAGAATGAGTGATGGAAGTTTAGTGACTGAGAATTTAAATGTGTTTAATACCATTTTAAGCCATTAATTGTCTGTGTATATTAAAATCACTAAGGAGGAGAACTGTATAATCCTATTATGATATTTTCTAGACTCCTAGGATAGCTTAGTCATGGATATAGGGATTAATACAACCACACTAGTGCTAGAAGACATGGTTTCTTTTCTGCTGTTAGAAGAAATCAGAAGAAATAACATAGAATTATCGACCAAAGATTCTTTAGTGGTGAGAGGTCAACCTGTTGAAAGAGATAAATGCTTGTCCGATAGAAAGTCTAAGTTAGAGGGTAGATATAAATCCTCATTTCAGTCGACAAGAAGATGCTATAAATGTGGTAAAGTTGGGCATTACAAAAAGGACTACAAGTTGAGGGCGATGGAAGTTAGTACGAGATCCGATGAGAAGAATTTGATTGAGAGAAAGATGACCCTAGATAAGGGAGTTGATTTGTACCTGGCATTGACGAGTACACAGTCAGATCAAGGTGTTTGGTTGATCGAATCAGGAGCATCCTATCATATGAAACCACATAGGGAATGGTTCTATGAGTATGAACGATATGATGGAGGTGATGTGTTCTTGGGGGACGACTCAAAAACCAAAATTTTCGGATGAGAAAGAGTTTGACTGATACTACAGGATGCAATACAAAGAACCCTTCCAGGTGTGCTACACATTCCAGGTTTGGAAAGAAACCTGATATCTTTCAATACGATGAGTGATGTTGGACTGCACCCTTTATTTTAGAAGGATTCATGCAATATGGTCATAGGTTTGATGGTATTAATGAAAGGAGTTCAGATTGGAACCCTATACAAGATATTAGGGAATGTCAAATCAACTGAATGCAACCATATAATTTCTCTTGAATTTGACTCGACTTCAACTCAAATCGACCCAACTTGGGTTGAGTCGGCTCAAACTGAGTCGGCAAGACATGATAAAATCGACCCGACCATGATATGGAACAAGAGGATGGGACATGTTATCGCTCAGTTTGTAGGAAAGGTTTAAGT
>JZKD02S1270040.1:178465-190952 GCA_000966675.3 Picea glauca
GCCGGTGGTGATGGAAACCACTACTGCTGACAGGACAAGTCTGGCTGAGAAGAAGAAATATGGGCCCTCCAGGGCCATGCCTAAGTCAATCCTGCTCTCGGTACTCCATGTCTAGGACCATGTGGGCCTCGAGACATGATCTCCTAGTTATCCCTAGATATCGAGGATAACAAGACACATTGGAGAAAAAGGACTTCGAGCTATGCACAACAAAGGTATGGTCAAATGTTTTCCTGAATGTGGTTTAGAAGTCGACTTTTGTGAACATTGCATATATGGAAAACAAATTCAGGTGAGAGTCCAATTTGGAGTGACAGGGAAAATGAGATTCTAGAATTGGTGCATAGTGATGTGTTTTTCCCGGTTACAGTGCCTTCACTTGGTGGATTCCTGTATTATGTTTCCTTCATAGATGATGTTTCTAGGAAGACATGGATATATTTCCTAAGGAAGAAATCATAGTTTTTCGAGAAATTTAAAGAGTTTAAAGATCTTGTAGAAAACCAGACAGATAAGGAGATTAAGGTGATAATAACTAACAATGGTGGTGAATTATGTGGAAGAGAATTTGATCAGTTTTGTAAGTAGTGTGTCATAGCATGAAAAAATACCACACCATATAACCCACAACAAAATGGAGTTGTCGAGAGAATGAACATAACGTTGATGGATAAGGCAAGGAGCATGTTCAATGGTGTTGGGATTTCATAAGAATTATGGGTGGAGGAAGTTGACACTGCAAGATATTTGGTGAATATGTCTCCTTCATCAGTGTAAGTTGACATGAATTAGCATGAGGTATGATCGGGTAAGAATCCTTTGGTTGCACATATAAAAGTATTTGGATGTGATACATTTGTGCATGTTCCCATGGAAAAGAGGAGCAAGATGGACAAGAAGGAAGTCACATGTATTTTCATTGGGTATAAAGAAGGAATGAAAGGATATATGCTATGGGATATTGCATCAAGGAGAACAATGTACACTCGAGATTTGGTATTTAGAGAAGTCGGAGGTAAGTCCAAGACTGAGGAAATTGTTCAGAATGAGAATAAGCCCGAGACAATCTGATTTGAACTGAGGAATGAAGAATATGATTTAGATGATTCGATTAAAAAAAAAGGAAGAGGTAGAACAACAGACTCCGGTGGTAAGTAGGTCATAAAGAGTACGAAAACTAGTCAAAAGTCATATTCCACCCGAATTCTGTTACACATTCATGTTAATTACCATCGTCTATGAGCCCAAGTTGATTGGTGAGGTAGTCAAATCGATATATGATAAACTATGGAAGGACTCCAAAGTCAAAGAAATGGAATTCTTGCACAAGAATGAGACATGGGACTTAATCAATTTACCTAGTGGAAGAAAGCACGTCGGTAGAAAATCGGTATTCAAGAAGAAGATGAATGTCAGAGGTCAATTTGAGAAGTTCAAAGCTCGACTAGTAGAAGTCGAGGGAGTTGACTTCGGTGAGATTTTTTCCCCTGTTGAAAAATAACTTCCATTAGAGTACTGATATCTCTGGCTGCAACATTCGATCTAGAAATATAATAGATGGATGTGAAGAAAACGTTCCTACATGGGGATTTGGAAGAAGAAAGAGTTGGTGTGCAAAATGAAAAGATCCATGTATGGTATAAATCAATTGCCAAGGATGTGGTACCAGATGTTTGAAACATACATCCTTAGTTAGGGATTTATGAGAAGAAAAGTTGATCACTACATATATTCCAAGGAAGAAGGTGGGCATTTCATATATGTATATTTGTATGTCGATGAAATGTTGTTGATTGGAAACAACATGGAAGCAATAAAGACAGTGAAAAATCATCTATCCTCCAAGTTTGTCATGAAGGATATTGATGCAGATAACATCATTATGAGAATGGATATTAAGAGAGATCTACCCACTATAAATATCTGGTTGAATAAGACAAATTATATTGAAACAATTCTGAAACGTTTCAACATGTAGGATTGCAACCCAATGAAGGTGCCAATTCTTGTGGGAGAAAGGATAACAACTGAAAAGTGTCCAAAGACACACAAATAAATAGAGGACATGGCATGTGTTACTTATGCAAGTGATGTTGACATTATAATGTATGTGATGGTCTGCACCTGACTAGAAATTTCCCATGAAGTGGAGTGTTGAGGAGGTACATGTCGACACCTAGAGAGGAGAACTGAGAAAATGCCAAGAGAGTATTCATATATTTGTGTGGCACAAAGGACTATGATATATGATACCAAGGAATACTTGGAGGTGACAATGGTAAATTAAATGTACATGGATTTGTCAATGTTGACTGGGATGGAGATATAGATCAACGAAGGTTGACCAATGGATATGTCTTCAATATGTTTGGTGGAGAAATAAGATGGATGAGTAAGAGACATGTGGTTGTAGCCTTGACAACAAAAAAAGCTGAATACATGGTGACCACTCATGGAAGCAAAGAAGTAGTATGGATACAAATATTGTGTTCAAGAATCGGGTTTGAGTAGAGAGATATAAAGATAATTTGTGACTGTTAAAGAACAATATTTCTAGAAACAAAACCTGCTTATCATTTGAAGACTAAGCACATTGATGTTCAATACCATTTCGTAAGAGATATGGTGGAAAGTAACAAGGTGCTAATGGAGAAAGTAGACATGTTGGAAAACATAATAGACTCATTGACCAAGTCCATGAGTACTGTGAATTTCTCTTGGTGTAGAGAGGCAATGTGCATTGCTTCCCTGGTTCTATGAATGAAAGTTCATGAATATATTGGTTTCATAAAAGAAGACAAAAGTGGGATAAAGTTGGGTTGTTATATTATTTGCAGTGAAATTCTAGTTGAGGTGTATCGACAATAGGTTGAGGGTCGAGGTAGATCGACAAAAAGTCAAAGGTTGAAGTTAGTTGACCGGTTAAATTTGAAGTCAAAGGTTGAGGTGGTTCGAAATGTGTTACAGGAGAATTGCTCTACGCACAAGTGGATTTCCTCTTGGATACTAGACCCCTATGACCRGGACATCAAAGTGCTATTGTGGACACTGACTTTCCTTTTCATGAAGCTAGACTATTCAAAGAAGAAGGAAGAAGGGTAAATACCTTTTTACCGACGTTTGTCCTTGCTCGATCCARGCTGATCTTGATCTCCAAGTTATTCTGAAGGTCCTACAATATAATGAGAAAAAACAACGAGACATACTTCCTAATCTACCATGATTAGCTTCATAATGGATCTATACAAGAAACAAGTTTATGAAATGTACACAAAATTTAAAGGAAACAAGCCAAGCATAGATTTATATTAATGAAAACAAAGTGAAATGCTTATAGCCATAGATGTAGGTGCACCAACTTCACCAAGCTCTCTTTGTCCAAATCCTTGCTCAAATAATCCACACATAGAATGATGATGCTTCAATGATATCTCCCTTATGAGATCAGAAGTTTGATTCTTTACAATGTCTCCCCTTCCTTGTGAGATCATAAGTTAGGTGCTTCTCAATTTCTCTCCATGTACCTTTCACCATGAGAAGGCCTCCTTATATAATCTTGGAGAGGCCCAACCACCTTAGAGATTCTTGGTATAGGTTGAGGATATTTCTCCGTAAGTTGTGGATATTCCCTAAGATCGAGCCTTGACCTCAGATTTGAATCCAACTAACTCCAAAGATGACGGGGATTTTACCCTGATTTTCCTCAACAATCAAAGATTCCCTCAAACAGTTCAACGCTCCCCCAAAAGGGTACACAGAGCATTGCAACGATCCCCCAAAGAAGGGTAGGGAGTGTTGGTAGTCCCTGACAGTGGGTAGGGGAGTGCTACCCAAAATTCTCTTAGAAAAGCTTAGCGCTCCCCCAGAAGGGGTCACATAGTGCCACAACACTCCCCCAAAGGAGGCTAGGGAGAACTATCACTCACTGACAGTGGGTAGGGGAGGGCTGCTCTTCAAACTTCATTTTTAAGTGGTTTTCTCAATCGAAAAATATTTGTACTACTCATCATATGATTTCTCCTTCTTAAACCAGTCTTTGAAGGTGTCTTGAGTGTCCTTATGATGTCGTTAGAGACACGAAATAGGCAATATGACAGTATGATGTTTGCGACACTTGCAACACTTGCGGACAAAATGCGATACTTGCGACACTTGTAACGACGACAATAGGTCATCATTGAAGTGAGTAATTTTGATGTGTAACAGATTTCCCCCCAAAGTGCGAAGTTAGAAGACAAAAACTAATGACTGAAGTACTTTGTAGACTTTTTTGAGCAAGGGTATGGACTTAGATAACCTGGAAAAAGCTGCACACAACCATCAAACAAATATTATGACATGTTTCAAACCCAANGCTGATCTTGATCTCCAAGTTATTCTGAAGGTCCTACAATATAATGAGAAAAAACAACGAGACATACTTCCTAATCTACCATGATTAGCTTCATAATGGATCTATACAAGAAACAAGTTTATGAAATGTACACAAAATTTAAAGGAAACAAGCCAAGCATAGATTTATATTAATGAAAACAAAGTGAAATGCTTATAGCCATAGATGTAGGTGCACCAACTTCACCAAGCTCTCTTTGTCCAAATCCTTGCTCAAATAATCCACACATAGAATGATGATGCTTCAATGATATCTCCCTTATGAGATCAGAAGTTTGATTCTTTACAATGTCTCCCCTTCCTTGTGAGATCATAAGTTAGGTGCTTCTCAATTTCTCTCCATGTACCTTTCACCATGAGAAGGCCTCCTTATATAATCTTGGAGAGGCCCAACCACCTTAGAGATTCTTGGGATAGGTTGAGGATATTTCTCCATAAGTTGTGGATATTCCCTTAGATCGAGCCTTGACCTCAGATTTGAATCCAACTAACTCCAAAGATGAGGGGGATTTTACCCTGATTTTCCTCAACAATCAAAGATTCCCTCAAATAGTTCAACGCTCACCCAAAAGGGTACACAGAGCATTGCAACGATCCCCCAAAGAAGGGTAGGGAGTGTTGGTAGTCCTTGACAGTGGGTAGGGGAGTGCTGCCCAAAATTCTCTTAGAAAAGCCTAGCGCTCCCCCAGAAGGGGTCACATAGTGCCACAACACTCCCCCAAAGGAGGCTAGGGAGCACTAGCACTCACTGACAATGGGTAGGGGAGGGCTGCTCTTCAAACTTCATTTTTAAGTGGTTTTCTCAATGGAAAAATATTTGTACTACTCATCATATGATTTCTCCTTCTTAAACCAGTCTTTGAAGGTGTCTTGAGTGTCCTTATGATGTCGTTAGAGACACGGCATAGGCAATATGACAGTATGATGTTTGCGACACTTGCAACACTTGCGGACAAAATGCGATACTTGCAACACTTGTAACGACGACAATAGGTCATCATTGAAGTGAGTAATTTTGATGTGTAACAGATTGCCCCCCTAAGTGCGAAGTTAGAAGACAAAAACTAATGACTGAAGTACTTTGTAGACTTTTTCGAGCAAGGGTATGGACTTAGATAACCTGGAAAAAGATGCACACAACCATCAAACAAATATTATGACATGTTTCAAACCCAAGGCAGGCATACCTATGCTTGAGTGATAAAGAATTTCAAGGTATGACCGCCATAAAATACACTACGGATCCATAATTATATTGACAAAAAAGTATAGCCACTGAATATATAATGTGGATCTATACTCTTATGACTTGAACTGATCGTAGCCATGAAGAATACACAATGGATCTACGAGATGACAAGACATAGCCACGACCAATACAAAGTGGATCTATGTGACAGTATATGTGTCAATATTCAAGAGCAACTCTGTCTCAACCTGGGCAAAGTACATATCAGAGTGATCACTCAACCCATGGTCTTCTTACCGATCCCGATGCAGTATGAGTCTAACCATGTGAATAGATGTCCTGATGTTGAACATGGCAAAAACTGTTGAAATAATGTAACTGCAAAGAGCATTCTTATTATTATTTTGTTATTGGATTAAATCCCCATTGCGGATTAATCATGTCATTATTATTATTATTGTTATTGGATTAATCCCNGTTTCCCAGGATAAATGCTGTGTCTCTTGTGAATGTGTATTTCTCAGTGATCTTGTTCTTATTATTCTCTTATCTAATGAAATGCAAAGAACTATAATAATGGCATAAACATTAAAAGAAACAACTTGATTACCGGTCAATGAGGTAAACCATTAACAAGCCCGAGGGAAATCACCATTGATGTTAATGATTCCCAAGGTACTCTAGTACATTCCAACGAATGTGAATGGATGAGCTGAAGTCAAACATCTGTGGAATCATCCGATCAGAGGTAAATGATGTAAACCCACTGTCGGAAGCGAGGAGGATTTCCATTGAGGCATGCAGGTCCCAAGGTACAACTGGTTTCTAAGTCTAGTTCCCAGATAATGTGCTGAAGTCAACATGAACTGACTTATCGAAGGAGGGCCTTGATGTATCCCCCATCAATGACACGAAACTGACACAAAAATGTAATTGGTGGATCAAATGAACATGGAATGACATAGGTATTGAAACAAGAAATTTGTGATGGTTGACTCTCGAGCCAGATACTTCCCTTGAACACTGAGGCACAACAGAAGAAACATGACATGGACCAAAACACGATGATGCAATGGATATGGTGACTTTCGTCGGGTGACCCAAAGGAGTAAGAAAACTCAGAGGATTGGTTCAGTGCAGAGGTTCAGTGGATTAAAATGTGTGAAAAGACAAAGTGTCGTGTTCAAGGGCGACCGTAAGTTTGACTTGTGATGTTTTCAAAAATTGCTTAGCTTGCTTCCTTCAATTTTTTCCCCCATCTAGATAGACGAGTACCTCTTTTAATTTAACGAGCTCGAGGAGGGTAACACATGCTCGATATAACTCACCTTTGGTAAGTCCCTCTTCCTATGTTTAACAAACTGGAAGAAGTAAGGGTTCGGTCCCATATGGGCCCTTCAATGTATGATTGTTTAATGAGTCCATAGAAGGTAAACTCGATGATTTTTCATGTTTAGAGAGTCTGAAAATGACTTAAAGACGACTCCAATGTTGTCCTTTTTCGTAATGTTAGTCTCGCGAGGCCGAAAAAGAGATAAATTATCACTTGAAAGATTCCCTTTCAAACCCTTTAATGAGTGGGAAAGGAAGCAAGATCACTCGACACTTTTTTCATGTTTAGAGAGTCTGAAAAGAGCTTAAAGGAGACTCCAGGGGGTTCCTTTTTCGTGTATCCATGCGAGTCTAAAAAATATATAAAAGGTTGCTTGGTTACATTATCATGTTTTTATGAGTGCGAGAAAGCACAAAGACTAAGCTCGGTACTCTGCCCCCAACTTGAAAGCTAGTGGCTTAACTCCAAAATGATCATCAAACGCTGGAGACATTCTTCCCAAGCTTCAATTCATTCACCGACTGTGAGGTTGTCACCAATTTCTGTACTATATGGAGAAAAAGGATACAGGTGGATGAAATGAAGGTTCAAATATGAGACCTAACGAAAGACTCAACTCAACATCTATGAGATCTAATGAAAGACTCGACCTGACGGGAGAGGTGATTGTTTCATTTTTTAATGAGCTTGACACATTAAATGAACTATGCTCAAGGCTCCAAGTTCAATCCCCAGATTTTTGTTTCATTTTTTAACGAGCTTATTACAAAGAGGAAAAATTATGCTCATAGCCTCTGTTTCATTTTTTAACGAGCTTCCCACAGAGAAGAGAAACTATGCTCGTGAACTCTTCTTGATCATGGCTTCCAAGAGGATAATGATTTGGAAGGACACCATGTCTGTTGGGTATGTGTTATATTCTTTACACGAGTAGTAGTGTTTGAGAATCTGCGCTGGGCGCGCAGGGGGGTTAGAGGGGGGGTGCAGGGGCAGCGCCCCCGAATTTTTTTTTTCGCAT
Source organism: Picea glauca (assembly GCA_000966675.3). NCBI lineage: Eukaryota > Viridiplantae > Streptophyta > Pinopsida > Pinales > Pinaceae > Picea > Picea glauca. The sequence goes on from JZKD02S1270040.1 coordinate 186,398, forward strand.
CAGGACCGCATTATATTTAGGTGGTTTTTCGACACATGGTTTCTTTGCCGATGGTTTTCTATTTCCGGTTAAGAAATTAGGGTTTTGGACTAATCCAAGTCATTGGGTTAGGGTTTTGGATGCCGCTGGATCATATATGTATTTTGTATTATAAACATTGTAACACAATGAATGAATATAGAATATGTTGGTTTTCTCAGTTTGGGTTTCTAGGGGAAAAATCTTTGTGTAATGTTTGTATTTTCCATTGTATATTTTCTGTTCTTTTCTGAATATCTGTTTGCAGTCGATATTGTACAAGGTTAGAATTTACAATGTCAAGGGAAAAAAATCAGTCATGGCTTGCAAGAGATCTTCATTGGATGGAACAATAAAGCTCCAGAAGGAACACATTTCGAGGGTCACATCAGGGGTAAGGAGATCAGGATCCAATAGCCCTACCGAAGAGATCACCATGTCAACTACAGGATCTAAGTCATCAGAAGTTGAAGTCATCAGAGACAATGCCACATAATTGGCCTGTGGCAGGGGTGATACTGATTGCATATAAGGACCGTTTAGGGAGGTCATTGAGTTGATGGTCAAGCAAGGGCCAATGAGCGAAAGTTGATCAATAGTCACCATTCTTCCATTGTACATGAAAGATATCACGTGAAAAAGAGTGGACACAATAACTTTCATGGCATAGACATAATATCTCTCAAGGAGTAAATCAAAATCCAAGGGATCCTGGACTACCATAACATCAACAAAGACAATTTTCCCTCCCAAAGTTACATGAAACTGAGGAAGGATCCCTAAAGGGTGACTGGTTCTTTTGTTAAAAGAAAACAAAGTCTAGGTAACCGACACAAGCTGAGGATAACCCAAAGTTTTCCAAGCAATAGAGGAAAAAATACTAACGGACGAACCTTCATCTATCAACGCATGAGGAACGTCCTGACCACAAACTTGTAATGTAATCTTGAAAGGAATGTGAGGGAAGATGAGGTCTAGTTAGCACACCCCAATAAAAAAGGATGGCCTCATTACTTGGAGGGGGTTTCGCAGGAGAAGGAGGAATGCCCCCCAACACGGTAGATTCTGTATCAATGAGAAAAACGTGGGCAATATCAGGTTTACTCTCTAGAGGTAGAGTAGGATCGATCGATGGTGGAACTAGATCAACCACTTTGGTACTCTTCAGAGGAGGAGTGGGATTGATCGATGATCTAATCGGAGCAACCACTTTGGCACTCCTCAATGGAGGAGTGGGATCAGCCGATGGCAGAACCATATCGACCACTTTGACACTCTTCAAAGGAGGAGTGGGATTGATCGATGAAGTAACCAGAGAAACCACTTTGGCACTCCTCAATGGAGGAGTGGGATCGACCGATGGTGAAATCAGATCAACCACTTTGTCAACTGGTTCAACGAAGGACGTGACCATATTGACGACATGATCAACTGGATTGACCGGGGAGGGAACCAAATTGACCATTCCATCAACGAATGATGGGTTGGGGGAAATCTTACGATAACCAGTTGGAAGTTGAATCTTTTCCAAAAGAGAAGAAGCCTCATCCATATGAGGACAAAGGTGGGAATAATGATCACCTTTGCATAACATGCAAGGAAATTTGACAGTTGTCTTCTTCTTACCAACCTTAAAGTCACTAGTGGACAGGGTGTCACCAACATGTCTAGTAGAGGCCAATGATGTGGAGGACAACACTTCTAAGACCTTGGGAATACCAGGGAAATCCCTCAGAAAGTGGTCACCCTTACAAAGGCTGCAAGGGAATTTTGGTTCCAGATTCTTCATTTTAATTTTATCAACCTCATCAACACTCCCAATACTATTAACATTATCTGGTTGCTTGGATCCAACATCTGATGTAGTTGGATGTTTGGTCCCTTTCTAATTCTTCTTCTTCTCTTTCCGTTTCTTCTTCTTCTTATCAACTTGGATACTCGCTTTAGATATTTCACTAGGCGAAGAAGGAGAAATGGAAGGAGACTTGACGGGCGAAGAAGGAGAAAGTTCGACATGAGGTTGATGTGTGGGTGGTGTGCTTACATCTGAAGCACCTGCATTCGAGATCACCGAAGTGGAAAAAACCCATACCAGTAACCCAATTGTGAGACATGGAAAGCTCAAAGTAGCGATGTAAGGAGGACCAACATTTCCTTAAGAATGAAAAACAAAGGGTTCCCTTAGCAAAGGGGTTCCTTCATTGGTCATTCCAGGAAATGATACCATAAAAATAAATATCCAACCTAGATTCTGCTAGGGAGAAAAAATAACACACACTAAAAAATCTAGTAAGCAAGCAAGCAAACAAAACCTTCTCACAATGAGAACACTAATTGGTGATGAAATCCAACGTCGCTGGAACAAAGTAAGAAGGGGTTGAGATAGAGCGGGTGGAAAAGTTACGTTGACGACCTGCTTAATGGACTTACACCCTAGTGCAAGCTCCCACACATAATCGTGGGTATACCCTCCAAGGAGCTCAAGTGAGTCTAGCCAACATCGATTCCAGGTATCATGAAGAATTTCCCCTCCACAGTCACCTTGTGTAAATACCCTAAAGAGATAGGCCACTAAGGTTAGCAACTACAACAGTGATGCTTGGGGAAACAGTCGACAGTCCGATCCACGCGCAAGGGCAGGGTATCTAGCCCGAAATCAACTTGAAAGGATTCCACTCATCATTTTGGGTATACCTTCAAGCGACCCCCATAATATGTACAATCTCTACACCAAGACCAACAAAGCAGGGTGAGTAACTCTGCTAGTCTCAATGCGACCTCAGGTTTGACCCTTGTGTGAGAAGGGATTCCGAGGACAAAATGTAGCAATTGGATTTCACCGCTCCCTAACACAAGATCCTATGTCTGTTTATAGTTTTGGAAATTTATCTTTCACACCTATTCCAAACCCCTACAACTAATCTAATGTAGGTTTGCTACCAGAAAATGTAAAAATGTCTAATCAATTTTAGTTTAGCGCTTGAGTTTTAAGGCTGTTGTTACTCAAAAGGAAAATGGCATGGAAAATATGGTGTTTTGACTGACTCTAAAGTTATGCAAAGATATGAATATGCAATCTTTTCATTTCGATGAAATCTATGCTACGAGAAGGAGAAAACATTCATCATTCCAGATGCATAATGTCCCAAAATGCCAAAAAACATGCAATTCCGCCACTTCAAATGCAAGCTAGTTTCACTACCCAAAAGAAATAATGCATTTATCTTATTTGTTTGATTATGATGTATACATAAAGTAAATACAAAACCTTCAATGCTCCACTACTTTCAATCGGGAGAAAGAGTCCTATGCAGATGCAAAAGACACGAAGCGACAAAGGTTTCAAGCAAAGCATGCACTCAAAGCAATGAGAACTGAAAGAAAACAAGTAAGAGATAACTTGTTCTAATAAGAAAATAATCAAGGATTTTACAACCAACAAGCACTCAAGGAGTACAAATAAAATGAAGAGAAGAATCCAAGAAAAGATAGGGAGAAAGAGAAATCACTCAAAACTGTCTTGACAAAAAGCAGTTGGAAAAGGCAATTTCACATTTCTGAAAAGGGTTTCAAGCTCCAAGAAATACAATAGGGAGTGATAAGCATTAAAAACCATCAAAAACCAATCCAAACAACTTCAAAAACCAACCACAGACTCCGGGTAAAGATCTCTGCAAAAAAGGGTGCAAAAGACTGAGCAGAAGAAGGAAAAAACTCTCAAAAAAGAGACTAGCGCTCCCACAGAAGGGTGCAAAGAGTGTTGAAACGATCCCTAATACATTGTAGGGGAGATCTGGCACTCTGGTATGGCCTACAAGGGGGCATTGATCCTCCCAGAAACTTAGAAAAATAGCCAAAAAGTTGCAAAAAATTCACCCAGAATGCATAAAAATTGGTGAAAATGCTAGTGAAGGTAGGAGAAGGCTAATGGATCATAAACAAACAAAAAATGTGATATTAAAGGTGGGAAAAGGTAAGGTAAAAGACCAATGAAGGAACCGAAAACTAAAATTTCACATCCCCAGTGGAGTCTCCAATTTCTGTTACAAGAGAATCCCCCTGCGGACAAGTGGATTTCCTCTTGGATACTAGACCCCTATGACCAAGATAAAAAAGTGATTTTGTGGAAACTGACTTTCCTTTTCATGAATCTAGACTATTCAAATAAGAATAAGGAAGAAAGGTAAACACCTTTTTACCGGCATTTGCCCTTGCTCGATCCAGGCTGATCTTGATCTCCAAGTTCTTCAGAAGGTCCTGCAATATAATGAGCAACAACAACAAGACATACTTCCTAATCTACCATGCTTAGCTTCATAATGGATCTATAAAAGAAAAAAGTTCATGAAACATACACAAACTTTAAAGGAAACATGCCAAGCATAGATTTATATTAATGAAAACAAATTGAAATGCTTACAACCATAGATGTAGGTGCAACAACTTCACCAAGCTCTCTTTGTCTAGACCCTTGCTCAAATAATCCACACACAGAATGATGATGCTTCAATGATGTCTCCCTTATGATATCATAATT
>JZKD02S1270041.1:353-12151 GCA_000966675.3 Picea glauca
GAATTCGCCTGAGCACCATTGATCAAGGTGAATTAATCTCAACCGTTCGAGAGTTGCACATCTGATTCTGGACCCCCCCCCCACTGTTAAAGGCAGAATGACAAGGGGGCTCCAGAATGAAGCCTCAGCTGTAGATCTGAGTGGGTGCACTTTGGTCGTTCAAATCTGCTCGCCACTTACCCTAAGGCGTATTCGCACCCCGGCTTAAAGTTGACGTCTCTTCCTCTCATCTAACGGTCGTTACAGACCCTGAGATCCTCCGAAAGAATCTTGTCCATTCATCGGGATTTATCATCACGAGAGTCCAAACTCTTGATCACGGGACTCCTAAATTCTCGATCCCTGGTTTCCCGATGCGGTTAATCTCTTGACACGTAACCTCTGTAAATCGGATGGTCCAGATCCATCCCGTAATTTCCACCATGGAAAGTCTCGATCTCTCAACACCAGGACTCCCAATCCCTCGATTCCCGATTTCCCAAAATGGGTAATATCATGACACGTGGCCTTCATAAATCAGACGACCCAAATCTATTTCGGGGTTTTCACCATGGAAGGTCCCGAACTCTCATCACCAAGACTACCAAGTTCATGATTTCTGATTTCCCGAAATGGGAGATCTCACGACACGTGGCCTCTGTTAAATCGGATGACCCAAATCTATTTCAGGGTTTTCACCCTGGAAAGTCCCGAACTCTCATCACTAGGACTCCTAAGTTCGCGATTCCTGATTTCCTGAAATGGGAGATCTCACAACACATGACCTCCATAAATCGGACAAACCAAATCTATTTCATGGTTTTCACCATGGAAAGTCCCAAACTCTCGTCACTAGGACTCCCGAGTTCACGATTCCTGATTTCCCAAAATGGGAGATCTCACGACACGTGGCCTCTATTATTCAAATAGTTCAGATCTATCATGGGGATTTTGCCCCTATCCACTGGGGATTTAACCCTTGGGTAACTCCTGACAGATCCAACAGTTGTCGAGTTTTCCAGCTGATATCTGACGGCTCAGGTTGGTTTATATCCGTTCATTATTCCACGACTCCATGGACATGGAAAAATCAATGGTCCAGATACTCCCAGGGACCTTGGAGATCTATGATCCCAATTTCTTCACTACCCACAAAGACACAGAAAACAAAGGGGTAAGGCATTTAACATCCTACTTACTCCTACCAATCTAACGATCATGCATGGCCACAGGTTTCCCGATGGAATCTCATCCGTCGATTAATACTTATCAGGGTTAAGGCACTTAACACCCCATTTTCTTCTTCCAATCTGATGGTCGTGGGTGACCCCAGATCTCCCAACGGGACCTCATCCGTCGATTTGACACTTCATCCTTATGCTGTCATCTCGAGTTTTCAAGAGGATCGTTCCTCCTCGTGAAGGGTTACTAAGGCCTTGCGCCTTCACATTCTCTTTCCCAGTTCTTGATGGGATTTTTAAGAAGGGTATCTCTATGGGGAGGTTGGTACCCAAGGTCCTATCTAAGGCATATAAGGGCACCTTTCTCCCATGAATCAGGCATGCAGTCTGAATTAGTTTAGTAAGCAAATAAAAAGTTATTTATGAAGACATAAAACATACGTAGTCTTTCCATTATAAACATGCATCTACTAGTATTGATCAAAACACTATACATACATTCTTACTTTGGAATCATTCACCATTTCACAACTTATAAACATAAATGTCAGAATAAATATATATATCAAGATTCTAGAGGCAAAACACTTATCAGAAATAACACCAAGGGTTATGCAACTAATGAGAGGGGTGCTCGTTTCCACCCAACCGTAGGCTCAGTGACTCCCAGCGGATTTACCACTAGCTACCCTCGAGATGAGTCCACGATGTTGTGAGACTGTGTCTCCATTTACCAGTGACCAGGAGTGAAGGTTACTCTCCTTCCTCTCTGCATATTGCCAGAGTTCTCTTCCTCCCCTCGCATCTGCCCCCAATCGCTTCTCCCCCATGCCTTATCCTCTTGTAAGGTTGTGTGTGGCACAATTTCCCTCGTGTTGGTCAAGCCTGACGGCTCTATGGATGGGCGGTTCACCTCCCCATCCCTGATTAATTCCTGAGGAGCCATCCACCTACCAGCCTGCAAGGCATTTAATTCGGGGACAGTAAGCCGCTTTTGGTTCTTCAGGCCAGTGAAGTCCAAATACGATATTAATTCTCGGTGGAAGTTAACGCCACCTTTCTAGGTTCCTTCCACCGCCATTGTGGTCTCTTTTTCAGCACATCCCTTCTCAGCAGTCCTGCAGTATAAATTCATAATGTTATTCACATTCATTGAACTTTTCCATAAGATCCATTTACATCACATATTCACATTTATGAGTTTGCCACAGTTCTGGCCAGTCTAGTTATTTTCACAAACTAGGGGAAACAGGGTGTTACAATTCCCCCCCCCCTTAAAGGAACATCGTCCTCGATGTTCTTATATTTTAACATGAATTGCATGTACAGAAGTAAACAAAATCAGATATGCCTTTCTCATGGAATCCTCCATTTCCCATGTAGCCTCATCTAGGCCAAAATGTCTCCACTGCACCTTTACCTATGCAATGGTATGGTTTCGGAGCGGGGTTTCCTTTCAGTCCAATATGCATTAGGGTTCTGGTAGAAATTCTCCCTCCGGTTCCACCTGGATCAGAGACCATTCAATTATATGATTAACATCATGTACATATTTCTTTAGTAATGAAACATGGAAAACATTATGTGCTTTTATTGTGGGAGGAAGTGCTAGCCAATAGGCTACTGGTCCCACTCTATCTAAAACCTCAAAGGGTCCACAATATCGGGGTTCCAACTTGGCACAAGCTCCCATTTTGAGGGAACTCCTTCTGGGATTAATTCTGAGATATACATGGTCTCCCATTTTGAACTCTCTTGGAGTTCTCTTTTGATCAGCATAACTTTTCTGTCGGTTCTGAACGACCTTCAGATTTTGTTTTATCTAAGTCACTTGTTGTTCCATTTCCTTCAACAAGTCAGGTCTAAAAGAAATCATATTTACAGTATTACTCTAGCTAACTGGAGTATTACACGGCCTACCATAGAGGACCTCGAAGGGACTCATCTTTAAGGAGGCTTGGTATCCGTTGTTGTAGGCAAATTCTACCAATGGCAGGTAGTCTTCCCACTTCCTGGGTTGATGCATTACATCCATTCTTAACATATCCTCTATATTCTTATTCACTCTTTATGTCTATCCGTCGGTTTGAGGGTGATAGGCGGTGCTAAACAACAATTTGGTCTCTAAACCAACCATCAGTGATTTCCAAAAATTGGAAGTAAGTTTTGTGTCTCTGTCAGAAACTATCTCTTTCGGCATATCGTGCAGTATGAATACCTCTTTCATGAATACCTAGGTGATATCTATCACCTTGCAGGTTGATTTGATGGGAATGAAATGAGCAGACTTGCTCAGTTTATCCACCACTACCATAATGGCGTCATTATGTTTGGTTGAAGTTGGCAATCCAGTGATAAAATCCATGGAGACGGTTTCCCATTTCCATTCTAGGATGGGTAAAGGGTGTAATAGTCCTGTTGGGTGTCGATGTTCTACTTTAACCTGTTGGCATTCTATGTATTGGGCCAAATATTTGGCTGTGTCTTTCTTCAATCCAGGCCAATAAAATTGTTTCCAGGTGGCAGTGATCATTTTCTGGTATCCTGGGTGACCAACATATGGTCTTTTATGTAGCTCATACATAATGAACCTCTTCAAGTCGTCACAATTTGGAATGTATAGTCTATCTCTGTAAGTGAGCAGATCTCCTTCGGTCATCTGGTAGCCTTCATATTTTACTCCAGCGGGCATATTTGGTTGTGTCTTTCTTTAATCTAGGCCAATAAAATTGTTTCCAGGTGGCAGTGATCATTTTTCGGTATCCTGGGTGACCAGTATATGGTCTTTTATGTAGCTCATCCATAAAGAACCTCTTCAATTCGTCACAATTTGGAATGTACATTCTATCTCTGTAAGTGAGAAGATCTCCTTCGGTCATCTGGTAGCCTTCATATTTTACTCCAACGGGTTCTTGTTGTAGGTACAGGGTCACAGTCTGAATGAAGGGATCTGTCTCTTGTGCATTTCTGACTCTGTTCTTGACATCTGTCTCACAGGTACTCACCACTGCCAGGTGAATTTTTTTCATGCTTCTGCTAAGGGCATCGGCCACCCTATTTTCTTTCCCTTTAATGTGTTTGATTTCAAAATCAAATTCGCTAAGGAGGGTCGTCCATATAGCTTATCTGGCATTGATATTTGGTTGGTTAAACAAATACCACAATCCACAGTGATCTGCCATAAGTACAAATTTTCTTCCCAAGAGGTAATGCCTCCACATTTTCAAGGCATGCACTATGGAAACCAGTTCTAGATCATGGGTTACATAGTTGACTTCATGTTCATTCAATTTTCAGGATTCATATCAAATCACACTTCCTTTATGCATAAGGACTCCTCCGAGCCCTTCCTTATAGGCATCTGTGCACACAAGGAAGTCAGCTTCTGGGTCAGCGATTTTAAACACGGGTGCATGGGTCAGTAGATGTTTCAGGGTTTGAAGTCTTTCTTCACATTACTGTGTCGACAGGAATTTTGTCCCCTTCTTCTGGAGGGCAGTGATTGGATGACGACGATGCGTCCCCTTCACTACCCATAGGTTGGAAGGTCCATGCGTACACACAGGATCTTCTTCTTCTCATGGCCCGAAGAACTCTTGAATAGCTCTTTTGTTTCCCTGATGGGAAAATATGCACCCACAGATCTCTTCGCACAATTTCCCTTGCTTCACTTATCGGGAAAATCGGAACTCGTGACTTCGTGAGTCTAATGGTCGATCACTGGGCTCTCGAATCCCCGAGACCTGATGGCTAGTCAACTCTGACTTCCTCCTGTCGTAACTTTTTTTATCATGATTTCACTACTCGCGATACCAAGAAGCTCGCATTACCAACTCCTAATGCCCAATATGCCGAAAACTCTGACGCGCACATGCAAGTTGACCTTTTCACTTCCCATTACTTCTATCGGGATTTCAAAATTCACGGGATCGCGAATCCTGATGTCAATGGATTCGAGACTTGTCTTTTCCCGATCCCCGATATGGTACGCCACCTATCCTCCACTAACTCATGTTATGGCCCACACAACTCTCTCGTCGGGATTTCGCGTTTCGCGATTCCAAACTACAAGAGCAGCTTACCTATGAAATCTCTGATGCCTGAACTTCGACTTCTTTGGATCTTCTGACACGCGTCCCGAACAATGGATGGTTCTCGGTCCGTCGGGATGTCATGGATCGTGATATCGCAATTCCTGTTGCAAAAACTTGATGCTTCGACTCACGAATCCCGGATATGCGATGTCACGTGTAGATCTGACGGTCCTTATGACTCGGATTGACGGCTCTATCTCTCCTGAGCTTTAAACTTTTGGATGTTCTCGCCGTAACCTCCTTGTTCCTCCATAAGATCTAACGGCCCTCGAAACTTCGTGGGATCTCCCCGAAGGGTTTCGACCATCCGTTCTCCCTTTCTTGATCCACCGAATGACTAAGTGTTCCTCCGTGGAACCCATCCACTTGCGCGTAACTTGCAACACTTCTTGCAAGCCTTCCAAGCACAATTTTACTGCATGGTCCTTCGACAAAATCGAAGGCCTATCCTTCCTAAGCTTTTCCCTATGACTCCAAGTCCTCAGATAGAAACCCTTTGCTTGCACTCCTTGCGACAACTCTTCAACCTCAACCCAACGTTGAAGTCATTCGACTCTGCGCACACCTACAGCAGTAGTCTCTCAACAATTCCCTCAGGTTCGCAAACCTAAAGCTTCACTGGCCTGCGCACTCCTTGCATGGCTCCTATGCCCAACTGCACCTTTGGGATGAATGAGACAAAATTTATCTCTATCTGAACCTTCTGTCAACGCAATCCTTGCAGACAATTCTACTGCACTCCTTGCAGGAATCTCTGGCTCAAATAGAGAAACAATTGAAACTCATTCCCTCACTCCTTCGACTTCAATTTATCTATGAAATCATATACACAGCATATAAAATCAAGTGTATGACAGGAAATAAACATTCATAAGCATATCAACACCAATACACAGAGAACCAGACACAAAACCATGAATTTGAACCAATCTTCTTCTATTAATTCAAATATCAATACATGGGTGTTCTCTACACATCCCTCTGTTTGTTCTTTCTCTTCCTAGATTGATAATTGTCACAATGATACAATGAGGGTGTCTATATCCGTTTTCCCTCCTGCTCTCTAAAGATATCAAATCTAGAATTAAAATTCTACCTACTTGCATTAACTACTTTAAATGTTGTCTATCTACTTAAGGACGAGAGCTATCCGCTCAAGGTCCATTACAATATGCAAAGGCGCCTCCTCTTAAATGACTCATTTAATATTTTGTGCAACAGTTCCAAAGCATTTTCAAAATTTGTGTTGGCTTGTCCAACTGTCCTCCGCTTCCGTTCTGGCTCGCTTGATGTGTTGGCGATGCTCCTGCATCATACTCCCTCGCTTGAAAAAATTTCATGGCTCCTGTCCATGAGCTCCTACACGGTCTATCCATGCTTTTGTATCTCAACTTTAGTCTCCCAGCTAGCATCTTCCACTATATGATTCTTCCACTAGACTAGATACTCATAGTATTCTTTCCTTCTGGTCTTCTTGCTCACTCTTTGGTCCAGTATGCACTCCATCTGTGGCTTCTCTACAACTGGAAATTGTTTCATCCACTGGATCACTGGCTGCTCAGTTCCATTCTCTTCTTCTCCAGCCCTATATGGGTATAAATCTGCCACATTGAATATCAGAGATATTCCTATCCCATCGGGTAACTTATATCATAAGCATTTTCTCCGAATTTTCTCAAGACCTTACATGGCCCGATTTTCTTCATTTTCAATTTATTGTATGTTCCCCTCGGGAACCTTTCCTTTATCAAGTGTGCTAGAACCAGGTCACCAACTTCAAACTGAAGTTGTCTCCTATGCTGATCTGCTCTGCGCTTATATTCCTGGCTTGATTTCAGCAACCGCTCCTTCACCCTGCTGTGAAGTTCCTTCATCGCTTCAACGAACTCTTCTGCACTAGCGCTGCTAGTCGCAGTCTATCCTGAATTTCTCAATTCATAAACTCCTCTCGGCTATATCCCATAGACAACCTGAAATGGAATTTTACCTGTACTCCAATTTACTGAGTCATTATATGCGAACTCCCCCTATGGTAATATGTTATCCCACTGGCTATGGTGCTCCGCCACCAGGCTTCTCATCAAGTCTCCCAGACTTCTGTTGACCACCTTTGTTTGTCCATCTATCTGAGGATGATAAGTAGAAATAAACATCAAATTAGTTCCTAGTTTCTTCCATAGCGTCTTCCAAAAATGCCCTACGAATTTAGTGTCTCTGTCCAAAACTATGCTTTTCGGCAACCCATGAAGTCGAACGACCTCCTTGAAGAACAGATTTGTGATGTGAGTCGCATCGCTGGTTTTTTGGCATGGGATAAAATGTACCATATTGGAAAACCTATCCATGAACACAAAGACTGAATCAAATCCTCTTTGCGTCCTTGGCAATCCCAATATGAAATCCATGCTTATCGCCTCCCATGGCCTCTCTGGTATGGGCAATGGCTGATAAACCCCTACATTTTTCTTCCTCCCCTTTGAATGCTAGAAAATTATGCATCGGTATACCAACCACTTGACCTCTGACCACATTCCTAGCCAAAAGTATAACTCATTCAGCTTCGCGAATGTTTTTTCATGACCAAAATGTCCTGCTAAGCCTCCACTATGTTTCTCCTTTAATAGATTCTCCCTCATGGAGCAATTTGGAATACACAATTGATTGCCCTTAAAAAACAACCCTTCCTGGATTACATACTCTATCCACTGGCTTCTGTCTCTGAGAACTGGGTTCTTAGCTGCTTCATATGCTTCCTTAAAGTCTGGATCATGTCTGTACATGTCCCTGAGATCATCAAAACCTAAGGTCCTGACTTGGAACTCTTGCATCAGCAAACATTTCCTTCTCAAATCATTAGCCACTTTGTTAGCAGTACCTGAAATGTGTTTAATCACAAATGTGAAATTCTTCATATACTCTACCCATTTACATGTCTCTGATTCATCTTTTCCTGTTGAGTCACAAATTGTAATGCGTGGTTATCACTATATAAAACAAATTCTTTTGGGATCAAGTAATTCCTCCACTTCTTCAATGCCTATATGATAGAATAAAATTCCTTGTCATATGTGGAGTATTTCACCTTTGCCTCATTCATCTTCTCGCTGAAATATGCAATTGGTCTGTCTTCTTGACTCAAGACCGCTCCTATGGCAAACCCGCTTGCATCACATTTTACTTGAAATGTTTTCTGGAAATCCGGCAGCACCAAAATCGGTTGTTACGTGATCTTCCGCTTCAACAGATTGAATCTTTTCTCAGCCTCTGTTGTCCAATGAAAATATTTATGCCTTTTCTTCATTGTGTCCATCATTGGCGCTAATCCCACTGAAATTCCTGATGAATTTTTGGTAGAAACTAGCCAGTCCATGAAAACTCCTCACCTCGAATACATTTCTCGGTGATGGCTAATTCTTGATCACTTCTACCTTATCTGGATCCATCCTCAACTCATTTGTAGATATAACAAAACCCAGATAAATGAGCTTTGTCTTCATAAATGAAGATTTCTTCATGTTTATCAATAGCTTCTCCTGCTGTAGTTTCTTCATCACTGTAGCCAAATGCTTCAGATGTTCAGCCTTCGTCTTGCTGAAAATCAGTATATCATCCAGATATATGATGACAAATCTTTCGATGAAATCCTTCAGGACTTCATTCATCAACCTCATAAAAGTACTTGGTGCATTTGTCAAGCCAAACGGCATAAAAATCCATTCATACAAACCTTCGTTTGTCTTGAATATTATTTTCCACTCATCACCTTCCCTCATGCGAATCTGGTGATATCCACTCTTCAGATCAACCTTTGAAAATTATTTTTCTCCACTCAAGCAATCCATCAGATCATCCATCCTCGACAATGAAAATCTATACCTGATGGTTATTTTGTTAATCTCTCTCGAGTCGGTACACATTCTCCAGCCTCCGTCTTTCTTTGGACTGAGTATTGTCAGAACAACACATGGACTCAAACTTTCCTTGACCAATCCTTTGTCTAGCAACTCTTGAACCTGCTTCTTAACCTCTTCATTTTCTTGCGGCATTAACCTGTATGCGGCTTTATTCAGCAAACTGGCTCCTGGTATGAGATCAATATGATGACTCGCACTCCTCATTGGTGGAAATGAACGAGGTAATTCATCCACCACAATGTTAGAAAACTCTTCCAGTAGTTCCTGAATCTCCTCTGGTAGATCATCCACTCCAGTGCTAGTCAGAATAATTCTCGGCTTTCTGACCACAAAGAATCATGGATCTTCTTTCTTCTTCACCTTTGTAAGAATCTCCTTCCCACTCATGAGAATTACTGCGTTGCTTACTTCCAGCTTCATCTCCTTATCCTTTATCGGAAGCAACATGTGTGTCCTCCCGTTCTTCTCTAGGGTATATGTGTTCATCCTCCCATCATGAATCACATTTCTATCATATTGCCATGGTCTACCCAGCAATAGATGACATACATCCATAGGAATGAAATCACATAGTATTTTATCATTATATCCTCCTATATTGAATTCAACCAAGCATTGTTTAGCAACAGTTACCTGGTGTCCTTTCTGTAGCCACGAAACTCTGTATGGGCTTGGATGATCAGTCGTCTCTAGATCCAGCTTCTCTACCATCTCGGTTGAAACCAAATTATCTGTGCTACCACTGTCCACAATGACCTTGCATACCCTATCCTTGGTTTTGCAAGTTGTTCTGAAAAGTCTGGTCCTTTGAGATGAACTCTCCACCTCCTTCTCAGATGTCAAAAGGACTTTTCGCATCATAAGCGATCTTTCGCCTTCTGCATCTTCGGTCTCAACATCCTGCCTCTAATCTTTGGTGATGAGATCTTCTCCAACGTCCTTCCTTTTCTCTAGACACTCATAAGACTTGTGCCCATTCTTTCCGCATGTGAAGCATGTGATTACTCCACCTCTTCCTCTTCCTCTGCCTCTAGTACAAGGAAAAGTGTTTTTGTCAGCATATCCCCTACTATGTTCATTATGTTGCCCTCTCTACTCAACATATGGCCCTCGCTGTGAGGTTCCACCTCTTTCTACTTTACCCTGAGGTTTCTTCCATTCCTCCTTGGGATTCTGAGTTCTTTCCTGGGCAACTGACTTGCCTCTGGGTTGACTTTTGCCTCGGCCCCTCTGACTCTGTTTTCGACTCAGCTTCTCTTCAACTTTCAGAGCCATTTGATAAGCATCCTCTACTGTTCTGATGGTTACCATGCTCATCTCATCTTGGATATCGTATCTCAGGCCATTCATATACCTGGCAATCTTCTCATCATCACTCTCCCGATGACCTGCTCTAATGTTCAGTCAATAGAATTCTTCAATGTATTCTTTAACTGTCATCAGCTTCTGTCTCAAGTTTTGCATCCTCCTGAATAGAGTAATTTGGTAGTCTCTTGGGATGAACTTTGCCTTCAAATTTGCAATCATTCAATCCCAACTTTTAATTTTCTGCTTACCCTTGCAGCGTCTATATGCTTGTAGTTCGTCCCACCATAATGCTGCGTGGCCCTTCAATCTCATGATAGCATGCCTGACCTTATTATCCTCTTTGACCTCTTCATAGTCGAAGTAAGTGTCAAGAGCTCTAATCCAATCTAGAAGCTCTTCTGCATCCAGATTTCCCTCGTAAATTGGAATGTCCATCTTTTCTCTTGCACCCATCCTGGCAATAGCTTTAATCAAATGTTTGTTTGATGCGTCTTCAACTACAACTTCCTCCTCACGTTCAAACTCAATCTCGCTCTCAGAATCACTGAGATTCTCGGCACTAGCTGTGCGTCTTCGCGCTGTCTCCATGTCCTCGAGTCTCGCTCAGAGATCACGCATTTGCCTTTCTATGGCTGGATCTACCATCTGTCTGCCTCTTCTTCGCGCCTCCCTATCCTCTGGATCAGGTGATTTCCTTTCTCTCCTTGGCGGCATGGTGAATTTTCCTCTTCCCTACTATAAAAAGAAAATAAATCTTCTGAGCTCTGATACCACTTGACGACGATGCATCCCCTTCACTACCCGCAGGTCAGAAGGTCCACACGCGCACATAGGATATTCTTCTTCTCACGGCCCGAAGAACTCTTGAATAGCTCTTCTGTTTCCCTGTCGGGAAAATCTGCACCCACAGATCTCTTCGCACAATTCCCCTTGCTTCACTTATCGGGAAAATCGAAACTCGTGACTTCGCGAGTCTAATGGTCGATCACTAGGCTCTCGAATCCCCGAGACCCAATGGCCAGTCAACTCTGACTTCCTCCTGTCGGAACTTTTGTTATCATGATTTTTCTACTCACGATACCAAGAAGCTCGCATTACCAACTCCTGATGCCCGATACGCCAAAAACTCCGACGCGCACGTGCAAGTTGACATTTTCACTTCCCGTTACTTCTATCGGGATTTCAGAATTCGTGGGATTGCGAATCCTTATGTCAATGGATTCGGGACTTGTCTTTTCCCGATCCCCGATATGGTACGCCACCTATCCTCCACTAACTCCTGGTGTGGCCCACACAACTCTCCCGTCGGGATTTCGCGTTTT
>JZKD02S1270074.1:0-12151 GCA_000966675.3 Picea glauca
CTATAGGACAATTTAAATATAATTAATTTAAATGAAAAGGGACCCTCTCTGTGACTCTGACATCTAGGAGATTTGGGTTCATGAGCACATGAGAAGGAATTTCATCGAAGTTGGAAGACTTAGGCGCTAATTAATATTAAAGAATCCAAGTGCCTTGGAAAGCTTCTTAAAGAGTGGAAATTCTCTATGTTAATCGTTAATTAACCTAGTAGACCTATAGGAGCTAGGCAAATGTCAAATCCAGGTTGGGAGAGTCTTGGTATATCATGATGAGGTGCAATTCCGGGTGACAGGGAGCCACGTGGGTGCCACATGGCTGTAAGGGACTCTAGTTAATGAAGGCTTAAAGAACCTTGAAGGGCCATAACTTGCAATCCAGAGCTCATATTTGAGCATGGTAGCAGTCGTTGGAAAGCTCTCGTCGAGCAGAAGGTGATGGAGGTCTCGAGAGGAGGATTCAAGATGTCTAAGAAAAGTAAAAAATTTATATCCCGTCCCTTAAAAGTGTACTTGAGGGATTGGGTGTATTACAAAGTGGTATTAGAGCGAGGTTACAACTCTTGGCTTGCTTGGGCTCACGAAAGTGTCAAGTGATTATTTTCTTTCTTAGAAAAATTTAAGGGAGATGGCACCCTGCCCTACCCTACCTAACATAACATGATTCAAACACAGTCCTGGATCGGTCGGAGAACAGTCATAAGACTAGTTTACCAAGGCTAAGATGAGCATGTTGAGAATATTATTGTCGTATGGAAATTTTTTGCATAAGTTCCTCGAGGAGAAGGATGCAGATTAAAATTCAGTTGGGATTCTACCCAACGATATTGAATCATGCTAGACTATGGCAGAAGAAGCTTATCATTTCTTTTGGAGAAACGATAACCAGTCCTACAAAAGTGGGATTATGCTGAGGGGCATTAATAATAAAACTTGGATGCAAATGGCATAAGCCTATTTTAAGGAGTACTCAAGTCCAATAAGAAAATGGACAGAATAGTTAGCAAGAATTACCTCAAATGTGGGCTTATGAAGCCTCTGTTAATTAAAAGTGTTGATTGAATGAAGGATTTGGAATTGGGAGAACAATCCTCCATGTCTAGAGGCCTTATTGGAGTAGGTGAGATCAACCTATTTGACCTATTATAACTGAAAAAATTCCTATTGGGGTAATCCCACTTTGTAAAATATGGTGATGTCATAGATCATATGGTTGGTGATTATTTGACTAGGGCAACATAAGTAAAAGGTTGATGATGTTGAGGATAAATTAAAATGGTTAATGAAATGTTGATCTTGAATGTGGTAAAGGAAGTGTTGGGACACTTCTAGATGACTAATGGGTCAAGTTGACATCCAGAGGTGGATGGTATCCATATAAGGTAGGGCTTGGTATACTCAAGTAGTAGTGAGAGGGAATCTAGAAAAGGAGTCCCTTGAAAAAAACTCATGTTAACAAAAAATGGTTTGAGGCATGAAAAAAAAAAAACCTTGACAAGTTGTCTTGTTGGAATTTCCGAGATGGTATTTCTGGATTGTTGAATAAATTTATACTAGTTGAGGCAAAAATGCCTTCTTACTAGTTGTTGTCATATGGAAAGAGGGACATAGTTACGACTATGTCTGTTAAACTTGCCATGTGGATATCATGCGAATGACTACAAGCTCTCAACTGAGAGGGAAGCTCAGTGTTGAGTGTCTTTATGATACTTGTTATGAGAATGACAACAACATCCTCGGGAGGAGGATCTGGAAGTCTGATATGTCCATGTGTATGAATGACATGGAAAAGGTGCAAGCAATGAGCTTGCATGATGAATGTTTAGCTGTGTTTATTTATGCTCGAGTGCATGGATTTAATGCATCGTAAGGTTACTTGATATAAGGACCGATATTAAAAAAGAATAGATATGAATGAATGATGTTAAACATGAAAAAGATGCACATGTATGATGTATGGGTGAAATGTAAGGCAAGAATTGCACTTTCTCAGATTGAATGGATACCATGAATGCATGGTTGACTCTATTTTGAAGAGTCATGAAAGTTTTGTTTTGAATGATAGCTTACGAGGAATGTGCTCCATTCCCTCAAGAAAGGCTAGTATAAATAGACGAAATAGTAAATGAGCAAGGATGCTTTGTTGTCATGATAAGAGGCAAAATGATTATGCCTTTGAGAATCGCATGATAATGATTCTAAACAATCATGAGTTGAATGATTTTAAAGTAAAGATGTATGTGAGTTGTGAAATATACATATGGTAGCTACACATAGGCTTATGATTATGCACGTGGTTAAGTACATCATGGATGTAAGTTAACAAAACAAGGAATAGGTGTGGTTAAATAATCTGGATGCATAACAAAGATGCATGTTTATATTCCTTATGGAAATACTTGGTAAACAACTGAAGCTAACTCAAGTTTGAGGCCGTCACAAAAAGTGAAGGATATGCAATAAGGAAGTTGCATGCTGAAGGAGTTCCCCGTGGAGGAACTTTATGAAGACTCTGTCAGGAGAACAAAGTCACCACGTTAATGACTGATGAGAATTGAGCAGTGGGTTGCAAGCATATGTATATATATATATATATATATATATATATATATATATAAGAATCTTGGATTACATTCTAAAACAAAATGTATGAGTGGAAGACTAAGAAATGAATGTTGACCATTATGATAACTGAATGGTAATGTGCAGAATGCACAGGTTCATGATTCATTGTGAACAAAAAGTCTGCTATTGGAGCATGCTGATGTATCCAATAGGTTAGGGTGAGCCTAACCAAGGCTCCTCAAGGAAAGGTGCAGGAAGATCCCAGCAGGGAGTAGATTGCATAAGCAAAGAAGGAGAAAAACGGGAAATAGTTTTCTCACCCTAAAAGCTCTGGATTGTTTAACAGGGTTGTAAGCCTTAGAAGAGCAGTTGTGGAGACAAGTACAACCGGAAAAAGGAAAATAAATAAATAAGTAAGTTTGAATGAATGGGCTTGCTTAAGCTGTGATAAGTAAAGGCAGTGAGACCTTGGAAAATAACTCAGTTGGAATGAAAGTTCAGGGCTATGTGGAAGGAGTTGGACGAGGTAAGAGTTCCTTGACCCCTTCCTTGTTGTTTATTGTATTTCTCTAGTATGAGAGATTGATTTACTAATGCAGGTAAGTGTTTTAGCATAAGGATGTTGATGGTTGTATGATCATGGAATACAACTAAAATTTTGATTGGGATTGCACTAGCTAACACATTAAGGAGTAATGTGGTAGAGTGCATACATATATGTTAGGGAATATCTGAAAATTGTTGAAGGGACTTTAAAAGTCCCCATAAAGCACCACCGATGAGGTAATATCAGAGGGTGCTAGCAATCAGAGCAGGTATAAAAATGTTCATATCTATGTGGCATAAGGTATGAAAGAATTTGGTAAGAATCCCTTCTGAAAAGATTTCATTATCTTAAAGATATGCAAATAATTTTTGAGTGGTTGTTGTATGCCATTGCTACCCAAGTGGGGTAAGATTCAGGAAAGAAGAATCTGAACAATAAAGAGAGGAAGTCTATGCCAGTCAAGGATGAGTTATAATACCTGCAAGAAAATGCATGATTAAGGAGTACCATGGGTACAATGACAAATCTAGGGAGATTGGGAATAAAGGTGCTCATAGTTAGCACATTGCATGGAATGTGTCGAGGAAATCCATGTTTGTATAAAAGGGTAGACAATGGATTTCCCATTAAGGAAGGAGGACCTTCTAATAATCTACTTGAATTGTAGAGGTGTTATAGAAAAGAGAATTTTGGGTGGCCATGAGTGTTGACACCCTGGTTACTGATGAAGGAAGAATGCTTGGGTGCATTCAAGAGAAACTTTTAGTTTCATATGTACTAATTTGGGATCGTGACCAACTTGTAGCGGGAAGCATAGTCCTGTTGTAGAATGAATGAGAATGATTAAACCTATGGTGAAGAGGTTGGTTGAGCTCCAAAACACCATGGCAAGGTTCTTGTCATAAGTATGATGAACTTGAACCCAATGTAAGGGTACATTGGGTATGGATGTGGCCATGAAGATTGGCACACTGATTAAAGTCAACTGATATTTGAGTTACATTTGGACAATTTGGTATGTTGATAGGATGCATACATAAATAATGATATTTCCTTTTTCTCTGTACCCTCGAATAGATGAAAATGACTTGGACCGTTAGTATACATAGTTTTGAAAATATTATGTGCATGAAAACTAACAATTTGTTTGGCTGAGGAATGTTGAAATTGTAGGAAAAAAAAGTGGGGTCTTGGATATGGCAGTGTTGTAAGCCCATAAGGAAGACCAATTGCCTACTGAGATAAACTGTTATGGGAAGGAAAGTCCCATACTTGTGAATTTGGTTCCTGTGTGGAATAAATCTGAAAATAAATGTGGAATTTGGAAATCTGTGGGTGACAGATTTGCAAGTAAATTATGAATTTGAAATTGATGATAATATCTCATAATTTTTGTATACCTACGATACAGGTGAGACAAAAAATATCTGTCTAGGAAGGACAGGTGAAGGTTGTCAAGATGGAAAGCATGAAAAAGGCTATTGTTGAGAGAGGAGAACCCCATGGTGAGCCATGATCGCCCTAGAATATGTTGTGTTGTGGAAACACAGGACGAAGGGACGCCTCAACAGATCAAGTCTGAGGGACGCCTCGACTATAAGGCTCAATGAAGTATCTTGAAATCTTATTGTGTGAGAAAGCCTTGGCAAGGCAAGATGGATCATCCGAGGGACTATATAGCAGAGAAGGGGATGCCTGAGCCTGGTCCTGGAGGGTGAGTGACCACAAAGAAGAAGGGACTTTGATAATTCTCATACACTATTGATTGGGATCATGCACACAATGGGTATGTCCAGGAAAAATAGTGAGCCAACATAATAAGATAGCCATGTGGATGCAAATCCACAAACTACACATATAAGTATTGTGCTAGAATATGAAATTTTCCTCTTGAATTTTGAACAATGATAAGATGTTTTCGCATGAAATTGTGATTAATATGCTTGTTGGCCAAAATTATTGAAGGTAGGTGACAAAGGCCAAGGGTATGGAAAGGACCTGACCAAGAAAGAGGATCAAGATTTCTGAAGTAGCTGAATGACAAAGGAATGATAGGTGTTACTGAGAAAGAACATCGAAGACGATGTTCCTTTTAAGTGGGAGGGGATTGTAATACCCCTGTTTCCCCTAGCTTGCGATTAATCATTAATTATGATCACCATGCTATGGCATGGGAACAATGTAAATGTATTAATGTTTATATTTCCAATAATTGACTGTGGGGGTGAAGCCTTAAGTACTGTCCATGATATCGCTAGAGGAAAGAGTGAGGAAACTATAGAGAGGGTTCATTATGTCAAAATGAGCCCAAATTCTCTTTGTTGAAATAATAAGCCTCATCCTAATTCTAAGAAAAAACCAGTTATGAGAAAAGGACTGGTGGTTGAAAAATCAACTACCCCAATGAATGGAAGCATGGAGAGTTTGGCTGAGGAGACAAAAAATTCTCAGCCCAAAGTACCATAGAGTGCAGTTTTTTTGTAGGCCCAGACTGACCTGAGTTTCTTCTGACATAAGGAACATGATAGGTCGAGAACCTTCCTGGGGAGGAAAAAGCCATGCAAGAACACACATGAAGGAAAACAAGAAGGAGACACACCGGGGACGGGGGTGTGACCGAGATATGCTGAGAGAAAGAGGTGAGTGCGAGAGAAGCTCCAGTTCAGAGAAGAATTGAGAGATTAAATTATTTTGGTTATAGGAGAGAACAAAAAGGAGGACTCCTCAGAGATGAGGGTTGCGAGTTTTATGTCGAAGAAGCATTTGATAAACCTCATAGAGGCTATGATAGAGAGATATCATGGCTTAGCACGGGGGTGGCCAGAGTGCTAAGAGTGAATGCCTCTGAGCCTACGGTTGGGTGGAGAGGCAAACACCCACAATCAATTGGATGGCTGCCACTTGTAATAGATAAGTATTCTCATACCCTATGAAACTAAACTGTAACTATAAATTAAGGTCTAATATCCCATGAACGTTTCAAGGATGTGCATGCTTGTTTGATGATTAGATTGTTTTTCTTTATTTTTCTTGGTTGTGTATTTAAGCAAGAAAGGAACTATATGGTTTGAACATGATTTGTACACATAAATACTTGAGCCCCTGTAGTGGCTCAAATTAAAGGAAATAAACTATGATTTTGTTGACCATAGGCACAGTTTCATGTATGCATGTCTACAATTCCAGTTGTTTTGGGTCTCCTGGAAAAAGGGTCTGTTAAGCTCAGTAGAGGTAGTGCAAGGGTGCATAGAGCCTATGCAAGTTGTGTAGAGGTTAAGAAATCTCTACGTTCTAAATTCTAGGAGAAGCGCAAGAAGTGTTCCCACACTTCATTCGAAGTATTTGCAAGCTCAGAAGGTATAACGCTCGTAGAATGAAAACAAAGGGTGCATCCTTCAAACCACTCATTTGTGTGGTCGAGGGCTCATACCCACGATCCTAACCAAATCACGGGGAAGAGTTGGGCTTGTAGCCTTGGAACTTGTCGGGAAACCTCATATGACCAGAACCATGGAACCTAATTCTACACCCAACCTCCAAAACGAACTGAATGCAACATGTTGGTTCGGTTACCAGCGAGGTTGACCGTCATCTGGCAGTTTCCCTGACCATGACCATGGGATCTGTCCCACCGTTAAACTCTGACCCACTTACCGTTCGTGAAACAACGAGAGTTGTAGATCCGGGGATATTCAAGATCTTCCCTAACAGTTGGATCTATGCCACGGTTAGTCCAATGTTGACCACTTCGGGAGAAAGGGAGTGTTAAATAGGTAAAACCCTTGAACGTTGAAGTCGTGAAGTGACGAGGACCGTTGATCCGAGGATACTTCAAGATCCCTCTTAACCATTGGATCTAGACCGTGGTTAGCTCGATGCTGACCACTTTGGGAGTAAAAAGGAAATTTAACAACAGATCCCCCGAATGCCGAAGTCACGAAGCAACAAAGGTCGTATATCTATGGATCTACGTGGACCTATTTCGACCGTGAGATATAAGGGGTATTGGGAGGTTGTTGGCAGAAGTTCGGACTTGGGAGCTCGGGGAGATTTCTCGGGTAGGAGAGGCTAGAGAATCCCGGAGGTTGTCCGTTCGAAGTGATATGGCACGTTGAAGTCACCTAGGGTGACATGGACCCATATTCAGCATGTCACAAGTCACCTTGATTTGTTCTTTTTACATACCTCATGTGCCATTTGGAACGTGACACATGCCGCCCATTGATGGGGCCACATGTCATCTCTTCCCCTTGCCATGTGTCAACCCCAGGTACCTACCTGGATGGCCTAATAGCTGGTGGAATACCTGGGGCACTGGGAGTTCAGAACTTCAAAAAATTTGGGACGCTGGGACGCTGGGGATTAATTCAGTCAAAGGCCCGGATCCACTTGTCCCTGCCTCTACCTTTAATGCATCACCACATGCAATTCTAGACCCTTCGGGATTCCAGGAATTCATAACTCTGGAGGATTGGAGTGGTGAGTTTGAATGAGTCAATAAGGGTCGAAGGCTTGAATTTACTTTCCCACTCCTGCAGGCTATATGACAATTTAAATATAATTATTTTAAATGAAAAGGGACTCTCTCCGAGACTCTGACATTCGAGATATTTGGGTTCATGAGAACATGAGAAGGAATTTTGTCGAATTTCAAAGACTTAGGCTCTAATTAATATTAATGAATCCAAGTGCCTTGGAAAGCTTGGTAAATAGTGGAATTTCGATGTGTTAATGGTTAATTAACCTAGTAGACCTATATGAGCTAGACAAATGTCAAATACGGGTTGGAAGAGTCTTCGTATACTATGATGAGGTGTAGTGTCAGGTGATAGGGAGCCACGTGGCTGTAAGGGACTCAAGTTAATGAAGGCTTAAAAAACCTTGGAGGGCCATAACTTGCAATCTAGAGCTTGGATTTGAGCATGGTAGTAGTCGCTGGAAAGCTCTTGCCGAGCAGAAGGTAATGGAGGTCTTAGGAGGAAGATTCGTGATGACTGAGAGAAGTGAAAAATTTATATCCCATCCTTGAAAAGGGTACTTAAGGGGTTGGGTGTGTTACAATACAAGTCCATGCAATTCTTCAATGTAAATGACATGCAAAATAATGAGAAGCGAGGACTAAGTGACATGCAATTCTTATTGGAATTGGAAGTTTCATCATACTTTCATAAGAATGAGATTTCACCATACATGTGGGAGGTTGTTGTAATGAAACTATCATTACTTATTAGCTACAAATATTCAAAGTTATTTGTTTTCAAGATCAATAGTGACCAAACTAAGAGATGGGGATTTCAATCCTTGGTATAGATGATTCATACTACAAATTACCAATGCCTTGCTTTGGTTCACTCAACCATCTCTCAAAAATAAAAGATTTTGTGTGTAACACAATGAACAATGGAGTGAAGATGTATACCATAACATATATGGATTGTATCGACAATACAATGAATATGACAATTATTCAGTTAAATAAAAACCAATTTATTTAGATTTATGGATGTAAAGTGTGTGTGGAGTTTTTGAATTATCCAACATTTTGAGTGGACATTCCACCCATCATCAAGGACTCTTGAAGCAATTAGTTTTGAAAAGGGTGCTAAGTGGAAGGGTTTATGAAGCCTGAAAATAAGAATGTGGGAGAAAAATGTGGAAAAAACAAGCCTCTTATGAATTACCGTTATAAATTAGGAAAATGTTTATATTTTATTAATATTATGGGAAGATAAAAGGTAATTAATTTAAAAATATTAAAAGTATAAAAATGGGTTAATTAAATAATAATTAATAACAATAATAGTTAGGTTGAAGAAGAAAACAAATAGAATTTAATGATATGATCATTTTATTACTAATATGAGATGATAAATATTGTTGGTCAAGGAAAATTAATGAGGTAAGATTAATTTAAGAATACTAAAAGTATAAAAAAGTTAATTGATGATGATGGTTAACATCACCTTAAGAAGATAAGAGATTACTTCAATTTCTCTAAAATTGTATTTCTATGCTTAAAAAACATTTCTATGATAAAAAAGTATAAACATGTTAATTGATGATGATGATGATGGTTAATCTCCACTTAGACTACTTAGACCAATTGGTCTATCTGACCTTCAAGAGTCTGTGATGATGGCTGGAGTGTCTACTCAAAATTTATGCACAGTTTACATCTAGAAATTTAGATGCATTGTTTTTTATTTAACTTAATCATCATCATTGTCACCATCATCATCATCATAAAAAAGTTAATTAAATAATTAATAATTAACTAATAATAAAACAAACAAATGAAAAATAAGAGTTATAATGATGAAAATATTAGGTTTAGAAAAAAATTAATGATAATAAAAAAAATATAATCATAGTTTAAAGAAAATAAATTAATATTACAAGATTAAGTTGAACAAGAATTCAATTACAATTAACTATAAATAATTGTTGAAAAATATATACTCAAAGGTTAAAGAAATTATATAATTGTTGAAAAATATATACTCAAAGGTTAAATAAATTATATAATCATAGGTTGTTAAAGAGAAAAGACTTCACTAGAAAAAGGGGTGATTAAATAATAAATAATTGAAAACTAATTAAATGAAAGTTACTAGATTAGGTTGAAAAAGAATTTTATAATAATTTGAATTAATTATTAAAATTAAATAAAAAGGATTTTATAATAATTTGAATTAACTATTAAAATTAAATAAAAAGAATTTTCTAATAATTTGAATTAATTATTAAAATTAAATAAACATTAAAATAAGAAAGTAAGAAGGAGAGGGGGGTTTAGATAAATGAAGATAATGAAGATAAAAGAAAAAGGGATTTTAATTAAGAGGACATGGAAGAGAGAAACAAATGGGGAAAAGGGGAAAGTTCATGGGATGAAGATAAGAGATACAAATTAGGTTTGATGCATGAGGTGATGAATGATGCTCTTCCGTGATTGGTTGAGTTTATACCCATTGTCATGGTTAAAATTGTTCAAGGGTGCTTTTTAATTTTCATAGCTTCATGAATGACACGAGATGAGTAATAGGGTGTTGAGGCTAGGATTTTAATTTGGCCAAAACATATTAAATGTTTGGAATTAAAAGAGTGTTCAACAATCGCTGATTTAGAGATGCGATTATGTGTAGTGCCAATTATGTGCTCTTTGAGGTGGGCCTCGAAGGATCTTCTAGCTTGGCCAATGTAGGATTTTCCATAGGAGCAAGGAATTTAGTAGACTCTTGGGCCCATCATTGGGTCTGATCTATCCTTAGCGGACCTGAATGATTGTTTGAGGGTTTTGAATGGCTTGAAGATGGTTTTGATATTCATCTTGGCAAGGATTTTGGATATGTGACCAGTTGTGCCTTGAATATAGGGAATAGAAACGAGAGCTGGGGGGGAGAGGAGGGTGAGTTGTTTGATTTAGGCTTATAGGCTTAGTAGAAAGCTTTCAAATTAACAAATCTTTCCGCTCATCCTGCAAGCCTAAATTGAACAACTCATCCTCCTCTTCCCCCCCAACTCTCATTTCTCTTCCCTACATTCAAGGCACAAGTGATCACATATCCAAAATCCTCACCAAGAAGAATATCAAAATTGTCTTCAAGCCCTTCAAAACCACCAAACAATCATTTGGATCTGCTAAGGATAAATCAGACCCAATGATGGGCCTAGTAGTCTACCAAATCCCTTGCTCCTGTTGAAAATCCTACATTGGCCAAATTGGGAGATCCTTCAAGGACCGCCTCAAAGAGCACATAACTGGCACTACCTACAATCGCATCTCTAAGTCAGCTATAGTTGAACACTCTTTTAATTCCAAACATTTAATATGTTTTGACCAAACTAGAATCCTAGCCTCGACAACCTATTACTCATCTTGCATCATTCACGAAGCTCTGGAAATTGAAAAGCACCCAAACAATTTTAATCGTCACGATGGATATAAACTCAATCAATTGTGGAAGCCCATCATTCATCATCTCAGGCATCAAACCTAATTTATATCTCCTATCTCCATTCCCCCACCTTTTCCCTTTTCCTCATTTGTTTCTCCGTCCCTTATCCTCTTAATTAAAATCCCCTTTTCTATTATCTTTATTATCTTCAACTATGTTTATTTAATTTCAATAATTAATTTGAATTATTATAAAATTCTTTTTCAACCTAATCTAATCATCATTATAACCTTCATTTAATTAGTTTTTTATTATTTATTATGTAATCACCCCCCACATTCTTAATTTCAAAAATGTTAACTCTTTTCTCTTTAACCTATGATTATATAATTTCTTTAACCTTTGAGTATATATTTTTCAACAATTATTTTTAGTTAATTATAATTGAATTCTTGTTCAATGTAATCTTGTTCTATTAATTTATTTCTTTAACCCAATCTTGTCATATTAATTTTCAATGGAAATTTATCTCATAATGTAGAAACCTCGACCAATTTTACTAGTCTTTAATATGCAAACTATAAAATGTTTGGCGATATTTTTGCAAAAATATTCAAATTTCTAAGTATTTTATATACTTTCTATAAAATTTGGGCCATTTTTAAGGTAAAATAATTTAATTCTATAGAATTTTGGTGAATCACTTTTAAAAAAAATGGAAATTGGGGAGTCTTTTTTTTGACAAAGCATGGAAAATTAGTCCATGGGCGAAATTTAGCCCCTAAAATTATCCCTATTAATTTTTGTTCTTTAACCTATGATTATATTATTTTTTATTATCATTAATTTCTTTCTAAACTTAGTCTTGTCATTATTATAATCTTTATTCTTCATTTCTTTATTTTATTATTACTTAATTATCAATTATTTAATTAACCTTTTTATACTTTTAGTATTCTTTTTTTTTCCAAAGAAAAAATTCGTAATTTCATTAAGGAGGTACAAAATTACATTCGCAGGTATATACTGACTATAAGGAAATAGCCAAGTATATAGTAACTAGTAAGGGAGCCACAAAAAGAGCCAAATTACATTTAACCAGTGGTTGTAGCACAACCCCATACATGGGTAAAAAGAGTAGAAT
>JZKD02S1270085.1:0-12151 GCA_000966675.3 Picea glauca
CAAAGATTCAAAGAGACCACTTACTCATCAAATCGATTCACCAAACCATTGATCCATGAACATCGATCGATTTGCAAAGCATCCAAAAGGCATAATTCCAAGAGTTCTCTTAGTATCCATCCATAGCATAATCCATAAAGTAGACAAAGAGTTTTCTTCACAAGTTCTAACAATGAATTACAATGAGAGGTGCTTCCCTTTTATAGACAAGGGATCTAACAATCCTCTCAATATAAAAATAATATTCTCCTAGATCTAGCTGAGAAAATAAAAAAATACCATTATCTCCTCACAAACCATTGAGATATGTCAACAATTAATAAACTACGAGGTGGTTAGGCCACCTTTACAATAATATCCATGACACATAAGTAATGAGTCAAAAGACCCTCAACAAGCTCAAATCAAGGCATGAAATGGTCTCCAATGTGCAACATCTACCTCAACAAGTGGAACGATCTCTCCAAAGGCCTCAACAACCTCCTCCAAATGTGGAAACGGGTGGTCTAAAATTTAGCAATAATCTTCCCGCGACAGATTTTAAAAGCACCATAACTATGTCAATTTTTGCTCAAATTTTTATTATGACAACATTTCGGAAATCCCATGGCCATTCTGCATCTAATGGCGTTGATCTAGAAGAAGTATGGGCATTTGGTCAAACGATCACTGCTCTTGAAGCTAGTTGCTCTAAAAAAATGTTCTAAAATTTCCTTCGGTGGATGTCCTCATAAAAAATGAGATACACATGGTCAAAATATAATAGATTCTATCATCTAGAGAGGTTGACCTCATAAAAATAATAGAATATGTCCTTAAAATGTTCCATAGATCCCTTAAGAATCTCCCCAAATCAAGTAAAGTAAGCTCACCCACCAAGTCCTACTCCTCAAAAGCATGAAGGAAACCTACATGTGGGCTTCAGGAGTGGACAACTCACTCAACAAGCATCGAATAAGGTGTGAAAAGGCCTCCAAAGTGAAACATTCCCCTCTAGATGTGGAACGACCTCCTAAAAGGCCCCAACGTCCTCCTCCAAAGGTGCAAACGATTAGTAGAAGAGTCCTCCAAGGGGTCATCCCTCAAATCAAGTGAAAATATGTCTCAAAAAGCATGAAAGAGGAGAGCACTCAAGGTTCTAAGATGTCACACGTTGAGAGAAAACCCATGCATGTAGAAATAGCTCCAAAATGCCTCAGATGATGTGATTAGTGCCTTGGGATCCATGAACTACCTCAAGAAATGTGAAACTGCATGAACAACTGTAGAATCATCTCCAAGAGTCCATGGCCAAAGTGTGACAAATACATAAGAGAGGATCCATGCTTAGGCATAAGATAAGTGTGCTCCAATAGGTAGGACAACCTTCACAACATGAGCAATGCTTTTACATAGACATAAAATGGTCTAGAGGTACTCTAAGTCACATGTCTTGATAAATCCATACCAAGACCCTCACATACCTTCCTAGGCCATAAATGATCAACATGGTGCCAACTTAATGCCACCAAGTGGTAGTCAGCTGAGCTATAAGAACAAGGACTATCTTGAAATGGGGACTAAGAGGACAGGTCATGACTAACCATCAAGGGTCTAGAGATACCACCTAGACAATACGATGCTTTTACATCAATCATCTAAGTGTGGTCCCATACAATACATGAATACAAAGCGATCACACTTTTGGCTCATCTACAGAACTACTGACTGTGATAAGAATCACTAGTGAAAAATAATCCTCTAGTTAACCCTACATGTTAGGAAATAACAAGGTGCACAAGGGAACTGTTGCTTCTTTTAATGATTATTGCATACAAGGAAGAAAAGATTAGGGGCAAGTGAGCTTGTTGAGGTTGATGCTATCCATGCAAGAGAGAAGATGGATAGAATAGAGCAAGGAAGAATCGAGGAAATTGCAACTAGCGTTTCAAATTTCTCTAATTTCTCCTAATATTTCCAATTTTTCCCAAATTTTTTGGTTGACAAATTGTCCAATACTTTCCAAGTTACTTAGGTCCAAGTAAATTCTTGTCAATATTTTTTAATATTTTTTGATATTTTCCCTATTATTTCTATTAAGTTTCCTTATAAACTATCAACGATATATTCCATGAAATGATATTTGCAACTTTGAGTCTTATGTATTTCAAACTTTCAAATTTAAAACAGTTTCTACAGCAAGATGTTATGTAGAATTTCTAAACTCAATACAAATAAAACTAAGAAATGTCCTCTGAAAAATGAAGGACTATTTTGGGAGTGCCATATCTTCCCAACAACAGTAGAAAAAGCACACCTCTCAGTAGGCTGCTGTTAGAATGCAGATTTATTCAAATAAAGCAAGTTTCTTATTCTGTGTATGCTGCAGCCTACATCTTATGCCTAATTGTGTTGCATATTTCAGGGACTTTGGCTTGGAATTCTTTGTGGGATTTGCGCACAAACAATTCTACTGTTCATAATAACGTTGCGTACGGATTGGGGAAAGCAGGTAAATTGCTTCAAACCTTTCCCCTCCAAAAACTGAACGAATATGAATGAAACACATTGAATGTATATGATAGAAGCATATATGAACCACTGGGATCCAATATAGCTTGCAGGAGTGATAAGAGACAGGATTGATACATAACATTAAAATCAATATATTTTTTCTACTTTACATTACACTGATCTGGCCTTCAGACTCACTACTTGAGATTCAATTGTCTTGTGGCTAGGCAAAAGAGGCAAGAGAAAGAGTATATGCATCAGTATTGCCCACTGTTACTGGTAATATAATAAAGGTATGTAAATTTTACACAGCATTTATGAGCATTTTCCTTCCTAGGTTAAAGGACTATCTAATCAAGTACTATTTACTATTTAGGCTAAGGATGGGCACACTGCACTATTTGGATTAAGAATGGACATACAGTCTGAGATAAAGACCATAATGAGAAAATCTAATCATTTAAAACAATATGACAAACAAACCTTTTCCTATAATTCTGAAGGCGGATTGAATGTACATATTGTTTTAGCATCCTGGTTTCTGTCAAGGCCAATTTGTCCAATACAAGAATTTCAGGAATATGTTTTCTCTTGTCATTTTTTCCTTTATGGGTTTCTGTAGTAGGAGAGAGCAGAAACAGTGAAGACTATAATAAAAAGTACTTATGAATCTTAGAATTGGGTGCATCAAAATATGTAATATCTAACATCTTGTGCTGTGACAACTGTGTTCAATCAAGCAGGACGAGCAATAAGGTTTTCAGCCTGGATGGTTGGAGTCAATTTTCAAGCTCTCATAACAGAAGGGGAAGTTTTTGGCTGTTTTTACATATGCTAAAATGTGCCTTGGCTGCTTCACATCTGCAAGAAAAAAGGCATTTGTGAGTGTTTTATTCAGCCAGATATTACACAGGAGATTTCCTTGTGTTTTCTATGCATCCCGTGCCAAAAGTATCATGGTGCATGAAAGCAAAATCATTTTGTTAAATGGAGAGAATTTTTGGAGATTGGCATCATTGCAAATAGAGTAGAAAACCCTTTTGTGGGCAGATAAGGAGAAGAATTCTTTGATTTACTCCTCACACCCTCCTAAATTTATATGCCCTTGCTAACTGACAGTCTTTACAATGAATGCTCTAAGTTTTTTTCTATGGAAACAGAAACATTTTGAAGTACAATATACTGCTGTGGGTTTCTTCAATGGAAATAGAAACCTTTTGAAGCACAATGTAAGTTTCTCCAATAAAGATAGAAATGGTTCCTGGACCACTAAGCGGTCTTAACAATTGGAATGACAAATTTGATAGTAAATTTCATAATTAGAAGCGATAACTGCACAAACACAAGCACTATCGACAGTCCATGGAAAGTAAAATATTTTTATGACAAAGTTGACTGTTCAAGACACAAGTTTGCATAAAGGCTTGCATGCCTCAGAGCTTAAATCAGAAGCATCAATCTACTGGAGAGAATTCAGTACCTAAACCAGAGGACAACAAAATGTTATGCTTACATTGTTTTGATGTAACCAAACTCCATATGACAAGTGCTTTTTTCGTGTAGAAAGCCATTTGAATCCTAGGCCTCCAAAATCTTCTCCTAAGACATTATCTTTTGAGTTATACACTAACAGGTACCAGACTATTGAAAACCAAAATGGATATCTTTCTTTCTTTATATATAAGTACATATAATCATTAAATATTAAGCATAGTGTCAGATGCAAGAGATTACGTTTTACAATAGACAAAATATTATGGTTCAAATTCAATGCTCTTTTCTCTATCACTGCAATGGTCATATTTTTCAAATGTTTAGAACTATGCCCAATATTTACAATTGTCACCTCCCTTGAGTGGTTCTGCAGCTAATGTTTATTTTGTTGAAGCTAGATTAGTAAAGTTGTAGCAGAAAACTGCTCTTTACACCTGCAATGACTACGTAGAAGCCTCAAATGACTGGTTAAAGAAGATTGAAACCCATTTCTCAGTAAAAGGTTCATCAATGAGGAGAAAATCATCTTTGCTGCCCCAGGTTAGCCCCTACAACCTTGCATTGGTGGGAGTCGTATAGAAACCACTACAGCTAGTGCAGGACTGTGATCACCAAAATGAGTAACTGCCCAAGACAAGTCACTACCGGGTCAAGGAAGGGGACAGCATCCAAACCAAAAAGAGAAGAATAAATAGACTAGAAACAAACTCATTCAGATGAAGAATGTCACATGAAAGACACTTCTAGCAAATATACAATTCATATCCATGACAACATAAGATAAGGGGAAGCAAATAGTTGAATCTAAACCCAAAGTGTAATGTTCCACATTCCTTACCATGCACTCTGCTCCAATTGATCCAGAGAAAAACATATTGACTTTTCCACTATTATATGTGGGTCAATTGATAGCCATTGCATTTTATTGTCGATAGTGATAGTTAAAAGAATTTGATCTGGGATGACACCTTCACGAAACTTTGAACGACTCCACCACATCCTCAACCTTATAATATTCTCTAGTCGAGTCTGGGCAAGGAAATTTGCGTTACTTATTAGTGCAGATTTCAATACAAGATTTCATGATGAAGTCACCTGAGGCACGGTACCATCAGAAGTTTGTGACATATTCTTAGGAAAATTGAAATCCATTAATGGGGAACGCCATGGTATCCATGAGTCATATCTATAAAGTGTGATCTTGGAAACAGGGGATTATTTTTATAGGGATCTAAAGTCATTTGTAAGGTTGACATGTAATTGATATTTACTAAATAATGTGAAAAAATGATCATCTGTTCTTATAGACTCTTTTGATGATCAAACTATATAGGATGAGTATAAATAATGGTGTATGAGAGTATCTTCTATCACACAACACACTTAACAAAAGCAATCAGTTCACTTACAGAAGAGTATTTATATATCTTTAAGAACCCTAGCAACGTACCCTCTATTTTGCCAAGAACACAACATCAACCTTACTCTAGTCACACATTTTTCAATAGTTCAATCAACTATAGATCATTACTAGTGAATGATAAAATGAACAAGGACCCTAGCAATGTACCTCTAATTTTTTAGGTCCATCACAACATCAATCTTATTCTAGTCACACATTTTCCAATGGTTCAATCTATCATAGATCGATCGTTATTGGAGAATGACAAAATCAAGAGATAGATACAAGGGATCTTGAACAAGGGACACATCAAGTAAAGTGCATCACCATGCAGTGGTCTATTTGTTGTTAAGATAATAATGGGGAATTGGTATCAAGAACTCGAAGATATTACACACTAACTTATTAACTTTTTCCTAAATTTGCTAGTCACTCTAAGGGTCTCCTATTTTTTAGGGATTTTCCTAAAAATAGGGTGCTTCCTAAAAAATAGGGGCACCTCTCCTCTTCAGTTGAGACTCAATTAGACTAGTGGAGGACAACTCATGCATGTAGTTCACCTCGGTTTTCTCACCGAGAGGGCTTATATCACATGAATGAGACCAAGAGGGCGCATATCTCATGCGTGGATGATTTTCTCTCACCTCCACACATGTGACTCAGTTAACTAATGATTGCATTGAAAATTGACTTAGACTAGGTGGAAGATAACTCATGTTTAGATCACTCTTGATCACTGCTATGGCGCTTCAGATCACTCTAGATCTTATCTATAATGCATTCACTTAGCCATTGGGCTATATATTGGGTGTATGATTCATCTTGCTATTCATGTAGTGTTAATACAATCCTATTATTTCTCTCATTCTTGCTTCTATCTCTCTAGTTATTTTTGCAAGCTTTGTATGAATTTTCTCTAGCTAGGTTCTCTATGAAAGGTTTCAGGGTTTCACCCAAACTTTCCAACTACCAAGTAGTTGAAATCACACCAAAAACTAACAAAAATTAGAAAGTTAAGGTAGATTGAAAATTCCCACCGAAGTAACCACCCACTCCTAAAATAGAAAAATCTATGGTGAGTTGAAATACACACTCCATAATTACAACTCTAGCGTTGGTCCAAAATATGGTATTAATTTAATTTACATGAAAAATAATCAAAAGATATTGATATGTATTCTTGTTCTTGATGATAAGACAATTACATCATGAATGGAAATAAGGAATTCTTTCAAAATACATAAAAAAAATTATGGTTTTGGTGCTTAGATTCCAAGGTTTTTGTTTAAACATAAAAAAAAATCAACAAATTTTTAACCATTGAGTTTTATTTTCCATAACCATTAATTGATAATCTTGAAAAACTGCAACTTTTGAATTTTTGAATGAATTTGAGTTTTGGACAAGGGTTGCTTGGGGAGATCACCGATATGCAATCTTAGCCATTTGATTGCCCCACATTGCAGCGGTCGCCTATCATACAATTTATAGAGGAATTATTATCCACTTGATCCGTCCTCTATCCATCATATGGTTTGTATTATTTCGAGATTCATTAATTGAATTAAGAAGGGCTCTTAAAACCATGGTCCACTCCTTGTCATGAGTTACAACTTGAGTGAGCTTAATGGTTAAGAACATGTTTTTCCTCCTTGGAGGTCACAAGTTCAAAACCAGAGGGGGGTAGGGTATGTATACCTCTATAGATTTTAGCAGTCAAATCATTGCGCGAAGGGGGTCCCTTGTCCCACAAACAAGGGGTGTCATACACCAATTTGGTGTCTGGCTTGGTCGTGACCTTAAAAATAAATTATTATTATTAGTTAGTTAGTTTATCGCCATTTAAATGGTTGCACATATGTTTTAATGAATCCTTGGCTTGCTAACATGTGGTTGGCTTGTATTAACCAAGTTTTTGGTTAATTAATTAAATATATTAAAACTTTAATATGGGAGAGAACCGTTAGAGGAGGGAAGCATTACAATTTCTATCTCATTTTTGTTTTGGATATGTAAATACATTAAAATTTTAATATAGGAAAATTGTTAGAGAAGAGAAGTATTATGATCTCTATTTCGCTTTTGTTTTGGTTACGAAATAGGAAGGCATATAATGAAGAAGGAAATTAATAGAAGAGGGATAGAGAAGAGAAGGGTTGGTGTGAACAAAAGGGAGAGAAAGTCTTTGGAAATAAATAAAGGAAGTGGAATAAAAGGAAATAGGGGAGGAAAAAGAAAGGAAGGGGTCGGAGTGCAAGACCTCGAACAATTTGAGGAAGAGAAGAAAATACATCGAGATAGAGAAAGGGTCGAAGAGTCGGGAGAAAAATAAAAAAGAAAAGTTGGAGAAGAAGAATAGCATAGAAGAGTTGTAGAGAGTTTCTTTATAGGAAATTCATAGCAACGATCGGTTAAATCTTGTTTTCTGAAATTATTGAAGAATTAACGCTTGGCTGAGACTTAGACCAACAAATTTGAAACACAAAAGAATAATTGAAGGGTCTATAAACCCATTTGTACTCGGAGAAAAAGGAAGTCGTGGAGGCATATAATTGTAATTTGTATAAATTTTATTAAAATTAATAGAAGCATGCTTAGCCTAAACTTTGAAACAAAGATTTCTTTGTTTGAATTGTGTTTCGTTATGTGTGCTTAATTTGTTGCTCCTTTGAGCTTTGCATTTAGATTTCAAGACTAAGAACTCTTGAAATTGTGTGTTAGATTTTAAATGATATATGTGGTATTAGAGTAGTTGATTTTTTGTTTGTAGAATTTATTGAGTATTATTAATCTACATAAGCTTGTGACCTATTTGCATTATTAATTGTATCAGAGAAGGAATATCTTGTAGAGTAGGTGGAATCCCACTTAAGAAGGTAGCTCCATAATGATTGTGGGTACAGTTGCAAAAGAAGAGAGGATACAACTCCAACCACGTGTTGGGTAGATGTTGTAAGAAGGAAGATTAGTAGCAACTCCAAAATGATTGTGGGTAGAGTTGCCTAAGAAGGTTGAAGAGATTTGAAGTTGAGAGTGGTTGAGGAAGATGAAATCCCTTATTAAATTTAGAAATTTGGACACAAATTTGTATTTTGTAAGAAGGTTTACGAAGCCAACAATTCCAACAAGAGTTGAAGTTGGGTAGAACTATCACAGGAGATATAAGTGCAGGAGATAGTGGATATTTGACAAGACAACTCCAACATTGAAATTGGGTAGATATTTAAAGTTTGAGAAGAAGTTGCACATTGAGCAGGTGCATAAATGGCTTATAGAAGAGTGAAAATTGGGTTTTGTCGCAGAAAAAGGTCTTATGATGAATAAAATAGTGTGGCTAAGTTAGAATCCATGGAAGCAACACAAGGAATTGAGGGAAATCTAAGTCAAGGTAAGGCCTTGAAGAAATTGGTAGAAGTAAAAACACTTGGAGTGAAGATGAAGTTTCAATTGAATGCAAATCAATCAAGAAATGATTAGAAGCTTTAGAAAAAGTATAGAAGCCTTGGTATGATAGGGTATTTGATGTACATGATAATGAGAAGCAAAGAGTGGATGAAGGCCTTATAGAAGTTGAGTTATATGATGAAGCCTATGCCGAATTTGGGGATAATGAGTGGCATTGGAGTAAAGATGGTGATTATGATGATGAAATTAATGAATGTGTACTAGATGAGGGAGACAAATTAGATGATGATCCATGGGATATTTTAAGTTTCTTGATGTATTGTCATAATGTGGTAGAGTCTTATATAAATTTTGAAGAATATGATGATTATATCAAGATCATTGACCATGAATTTGAGAAAGAAGATTTGGAGGACATGCCTATGGAGGCAATGAAAGTTTTTGATGACTTTAATGTTGTGCATGTGCAGATATAGAGGAGAGAAACCATGTTGATGCTACAGGTGAAGAAGAAAACAACCATTTTAATGTGGCAAGTGAAGAAGAGGATAGCAATGTCGCTAATCTTGAAGTAAAATTTGATTAATTTGATAAAGACTTCGAAGATTTAGGTAGATTTCTTGAAGCTATATTTAACGTTAAAGAACATGAAGTTGAAGAAGATTTTGCAAAAGAACTGATAGTGCATGAGGAAGTTGTGAAAGAGGAAATCAAGCAAGAGGATGAACATGTAAAATAATTTGAATTTGGAGCAAGATTTGATGAGGATGAAATGATTTCGGTTAGTAAAGAAATGAATTTGATTGATGATTTTTTTAATGGAGAAGACAACTAGTCTAGGGTCATGAGCAATGTAGAGGATGGGATTGTTGTTGTAGTAGTTGAGGATACACAAACTACAAAAGTGATGAGGACTGCAATAAAAATTGAAGAATATGAAAAACAAATGGTCTCAAAGGCTACAAAAGGTGAAGGCATATAGAGGGAAGCTACCATGATAAGTGTTTGTGAGATTCAAGACTCTTCTATCATGGGGGAGCAAGAGTATGAGTCTGAGGGAGAAGAACAGTCTGAGGGAGAAGTACATATTGATGATGGACATCAACACATGGATATGAAGACTTCACTACCAACAATTGGGAAAAATGATGGCATTCCCTTAGTTGCAATAGAAGACATAGAAGCGAAGAAGACAACTTTTGAGATTGCATGTGCAATAGTCCAAGTTGCAAGAGGAGAAGAAGAAGAAGGGAACATACACTAAAACCTTTTTTTATTTAACCTATTAAGTGTTTGTGATTGTGCAAGTATTGATAGTGTTATTGAAGTTGCAAAAGTTAATGAGAAAATCCACTCTAATGACGTGTTGAAGCTGCCAAGTAGTGGACACAAAATGAAGATAAATGAAAATGAAGGTAATTTAGAATTTGAAGCAACAAAAGAAATGAAGAAGTTTGGAGGATTTTTTTATGTTGATATAAATACTATTGAGGATGTTGATGAAGGGTATGATTCTAAATGCATGCCAAGAGTTGAGGATATGGTTGAAGAAGTTGATTGTGATGATGTTGAAGGTGTTGGTGTTGATGGCAACACTAAATCTGCAAGAGTCAAATATATTAATGAAGGGCATCATGAATAAATGCCAATATTGTAGAGCAATAGCAACATAAGTGAGAATTGATGAAAATGTTAAAGCTAAACAATTTTTAAAAATTGTAGTAGTAGATAAAGAAAGTTATTTTAATGAATAATTTATTAAAGAATATGAATGAGCATGTTGTTAGATACGAGTCAAGAGAATGTGATGGATATTGTAAGTTCTTTGGCTAGAAAGGTGTGGATACCCTCGCCCAACTCCTCGAGGAAACGAAAATTTGGGTTTCTTCGACATCCAAGTACTGCACTAGTCGGGAAAGTGGGCACCTTGAGCATGCAAACACGCTAAGGGGATTTCCCAAGTATGAAGTGACCAAGAGATTGGGGCGTGCCGACATGAGGAGCGCACTGGTCCCAAGGGACATGACGGTTAATGAGTGCATGGGTTCGTTTGGGTGACAGGGTTCGCGAAGGGGCCCGATGATTCGCTTGGGTGACCGGATCTGCAAAGGGGCACAACTTTTCATTTGGACACATGGGTTTGTGAAGGGGCGCAACACCCCCAAAGGATGCAATGGTTCACAATAGTGACTTTTGGAGTCCCTATAAGAGAACAAGGGTGCATAACCAAGGAAGACAGATTTGAAGAACAAGGAGAGAAAGATCATCTCTACAATTCTGAGGAAGAATTAGACGAATTTGGGCGAGCTCCCTCAAGGAGCCAAGTCACTCCACATGGGAGGACTTGTGCTGCCTTGAGGTGAATCTTGGGGCAGAGTTGGGATGACCTTCTTTTTCGCTAAGTTAGGGGAGAGTCTTGTCACATGGATAAGAAGGCATTCTAGGAGATAGAACCGAAGGTTTGTGCAAAGTCTTGCAGCTGAGAAGAGATGATAATTCTATAGTTGAGGGAAAGCCTGAGGTGCATCGTAGAAGGTTGTGGAGACGGTTGCGACAAAGATTTTTGGTGTGACAAATATGTGTATGAGTGTCTAGGTGAGGTGAGGTGAGTCATGTGACTCCGCCTAGTTGTAAACCGAGATGGTAGTGCTCATATTGTAACTGACTTGCAATAACAAAGACTTAGTCGGGTGTTAGGCACAATTTGTGTCACTCGCACTATATTTGTGTTTCTCTTATTTGTTCCGCAAGTGTTATCTTTGTTTCATGGACATGTGCTTATATATGACTAAGTATTAAGCTATTAAGAATTGTCTAAGTAGACAAGAGTTACACTAGAGTAGGAGTGTGACTCGCTGGTAGCCTATAACGGAGTATGTGTATGCTCTAGGTGAAGAAGCATAGTTCGGATGAAGTATCCTTGGTGTTGCCAAGTAGCCCAGGGATAAACGTCGCGGGGTCACACTCCCTCAAGAGGTGCACGATCGCAAGATTCGGTTAGGCATATTGTGGGGATGTGATAGATGGTATCATAGCTTGTTCCTTACACATTTTGATGAAGGGTTGGCAATATCTTCACCATTATCTCGACGGTAGATGGTATCCAAGCTTGTCCATTGTAGATTTAATGAAGGGTCTGTGACCTCTTTGCCACTTTCGTGACGATACATGGTATTCGAGCTTGTTCGTTGTATATTTTGATGAAGGGTTGGTGAGCTATTCACCACTATCTCGATGATAGATGGTATCAAAGCTTGTTTGTTGCGGATTTCGATGATGGGTTGGTGATCTCTTCACCAATATCTGGACGATAGATGGTATCAGAGCAAAATTTGAAGGAAGTTTGTTGCGAAGACA
>JZKD02S1270096.1:0-12151 GCA_000966675.3 Picea glauca
GGGACGGGCTTGAACTACTGTGTGTCTTACTGTCAGAATGTCTTTGGGAGCGACTAAGATGTCGGCTACCACTCCTCGACCTACTTCTTCTCCCATGGGTTCTGCGACTCCTCGTCATACTTGAGTCTCTTCCTTTCTCGCGTTTCTTCTCTATTCTTTCCAGACTCTTCAAAAATTTTAATTTTAATGCACCCTGTTGGTCCCTGACTTTCATGAGCTTTCGGCTATCATCTCGGCGAGCCTTGGCATCTCTTTGCAATCCTTCAAGGAGTTTCATTATGTGTTCTTCCTTATCCTTTTCTTTTCCATGCTCATCGAAGTTTGATCCTTCGACTCCCCGGTTAGCATCCTTTCCTTCCTGTTCATCTTCTATTTCAGGGTTAATCTGCACTTTTCCCCACTCCATACTTGGCGTTGGTTAACTGGAATCCTGACCTTTGTTGAACTCTGCACACGCACTGTGCAATTCAATTCGAAGTTTTTCAGGCCATCAAAACTTCACGAACAATCTTCAACATTTATAACTAATACCAACAAGAACAAAATAAATTCCGATTCCAAATGAGTTTTCTGAGCTTCTCATTTGGCTCTGCAATTTTCATGTTTTTGGAGCTTTCATTTTCGACACTTCGGGATTTCGGAACTTCGGTTTTTTGGGGTTTCGGAGTCTCGGTACCGGAGAACTCTCGTTTAACTCTTCAGGCTGGACTCGTGGTTCACACGACCTCCCCTTATATGACCACAGTCATACCTCCTATCGGGGTTTCGGACTTCCCAATGTCCAAATGCACATGTCCTCAGGATTCGCGATTCTCCAAATCCCGACGCGTCCTTCACACGTTAGCCCTCCTGGCTTAGCTCCTGGTCCACGTGACCTCTACCTCGTGACCGTAGTCAAACCTCTCATCGGGGTTTCGGGGTTCGGAGTTTCACAATGCATGGGCTTCTTGTCCCCACGATTCCTGATTCTCCGAATCCCGACTGGCTGACAGCTGGCTCCCACTTATCGGGGTTCGCGGTTCGCGACTCCAAAATGCATAAACACTTTGTCACCAGGATCCCCGATATGTCGTTTCTCCAATACACTCACGCGATTGACTATTCAACGGTCCCTCATTCCATCGATGTTTCTGGGTTCGCAATATCACGAATCCTAAATGCATAACTTTTCGGGACTTCTTGCCGTGAAAAACCGAAACGGCATGCCACCTGTCCACCTCTCGGATCATGTGGCCCCCACACGGTTCTTTTTGGCCATCGGGATATCGCATTTCACGATTTCGTGACTCCTATTGTAGTGATGTCGGGATTTCCAACTCCCAATCCCCGATATGAAAGTCCCCACGTAAATCCAACGGTCAGATATTTCTCACATCAAACGGTCTTTACAGACCCTGAGATTTCCCGAAGGAATCTCGTTCGTTCATCGGCACTTAGGTACATGTTGATGTCTCGACAGTATGGTCGGGATTTATCATGACGAAAGTCTGAGTTCTTGTCATCAGAACTACCGAATCCCCGATCCTCGAAACGGGTAGTCTCACAACACGTGGCCATCTCAAATCGGGCGGTCCACGACTGTTCCGGGGTTTCCATCATGTAAAGTCCCGATCCCTTGTTCCCGGGACTCCCGATATCGCGATTCCCGATTTCCTGAAATGGAAAATCTCACGACACGTGTCCTCCGTCTTTCGGACGGTCTAGATCTATTTCGGCCTTTCACCTTTAATCATTGAGGTTTGAACCTTTAGACACCTCCCAACAGATCCAATGGTTGTCGAGTTTTCCGGTCGAAATATGATGGCTCATACGAGTCCTAACCAATTCGGAATTTCACATATCACGATTTCCACATTCCTATGTATTTCAGAAAGGAATTTTAATCCTTACGCACTTTTTTTTTTCCAGATCTGATGGTCATGAGGGTTCGCCTTCCCTCCCAAATAGATCCTAAGGTTCTGACACCATTGGTGTAGAGACCTGTCTCCCCGTGGCCGTAGACCACACCGGCTCCAGTTTCACTGCACCGCTAAACCTCCTGAGCTCGTAAGCGTGGTCAAGCAATTGCTTGACACACTGGAACAAACCAAGGTCCAAAATTGGTCCTCCAGACCCAATTTCCCTTTGCATTCTCGGTCCAAAGACCACTCCACTGGCCCATCTAGGCTCAGTTTCGAAACCTTCGCTCTGATACCAATTTGTAGTGTACCTTTTCGCTTACCCAGAGCTTATAACGCACTATGTAACAATCGGTATATGCACTTCCCATAATTCGTACATGCATTATATACTCACATGCATTCAAGTAATGAAATACATTTAACTCAGAGTAAAAACATATACTTTTACTGCTATGATTAACATTCCATAGCATTTAACAGTAACTCATATACATAGCGGAAATCATGATAATTTATGTAGCACAGTCATGCAAAATGTGATAAGAACATAGTTAGATATGTATCTTGTAATAGTGGTGAAATCCACCAACCAAATGCAGGCCTTCCACGAACCTCCCAGCCTTAGACCACACTGCTCATCATCTCAACAGTGGATCACCCCCGAGCTGGGACTGAGCTCCACCCCAAGGCAAGGAATTATAGGCTAGGCTGAGGTTACAGAGAAACAGCACAAAAATATCTGGAAGGATTCTTCCCAAAGATTCCATCTTACGCCCACTACTACCAGACTCTCATTCCCCACATACATGTTCCACCCGGGAGTATACACCTTCACATGCACAGTCCATCAGTGCTAACCTCCCTCTCTGGGTCTCGACAACAGGCTGGATCAGGAAGTCTCAGAGCCAGTAGCTGGTGCTGGGCACTCTCTAGAAGAAACCACTTCCCAGCAAACTCTTTCACCTGGAAAGAGTTGCTCCCAGGCCTGACAACCTGCTTCTTCCAACCACAGTCACCTCCCTCACCAGAAGAGAGGTCATACACAAGCTCAGCACAAGATTACTCTGGTCAGTATGCTACGCGCAGTCCAGCACTGCGGGGCCACAACAACCAATTGGGAAAAACAGACACGCGCTTCCCAAACGGGTTCAGCAATCACGGGATAGTCTCACAGTTTTCATTTCGAGATTGTACGAGGGTATTCTTGCAAAGATCGGTTGGGTTCACGCTCAGACGGTCAGGTAGAATGGAGAACATCCCCCTCCCATGGTTCATCTCGGCTATTATATTTGCATACACCAGGGTTGACACTTGTCACCCTGGAAAATGCATGCGTTCCCATA
The DNA here is from genome assembly GCA_000966675.3 of Picea glauca. NCBI lineage: Eukaryota > Viridiplantae > Streptophyta > Pinopsida > Pinales > Pinaceae > Picea > Picea glauca. Next base: position 3,245 of record JZKD02S1270096.1, read on the forward strand.
GCATACATCCCTTTTGCACATTTCCCTTGCCAGGAACTTAGAATAAAATAAAATACATATGTCTTTTGGGAAATAATTATTAAAATATTATACCCAGGCTTAAGCCCCCTAGGCTTATCCCCTAGGCTCAACACTTAGCCCCTTTTTCCCACCTTCCAACCCCTAATCCCTTTCCCACTCTGTGGACGCTCAGTCCCCCTTCACTCATTCATCGTGGTCGGTCTACACCTGGCGGTGTTTATATTTTATTAATCGATATGCATACATACAAGTACATCAGCAGGCTCCTGGCCTTCAACACTTAGGCTCCCTGGCCTAACAAACACATAAGCCTACCAGCTTATACAAAACTTGGCTCACCANCATTTAACAGTAACTCATATACATAGCGGAAATCATGATAATTTATGTAGCACAGTCATGCAAAATGTGATAAGAACATAGTTAGATATGTATCTTGTAATAGTGGTGAAATCCAACAACCAAATGCAGGCCTTCCACGAACCTCCCAGCCTTAGACCACACTGCTCATCATCTCAACGGTGGATCACCCCCGAGCTGGGACTGAGCTCCACCCCAAGGCAAGGAATTCTAGGCTAGGCTGAGGTTACAGAGAAACAGCACAAAAATATCTGGAAGGATTCTTCCCAAAGATTCCATCTTACGCCCACTACTACCAGACTCTCATTCCCCACATACATGTTCCACCCGGGAGTATACACCTTCACATGCACAGTCCATCAGTGCTAACCTCCCTCTCTGGGTCTCGACAATAGGCTGGATCAGGAAGTCTCAGAGCCAGTAGCTGGTGCTGGGCACTCTCTAGAAGAAACCACTTCCCAGCAAACTCTTTCACCTAGAAAGAGTTGCTCCCAGGCCTGACAACCTGCTTCTTCCAACCACAGTCACCTCCCTCACCAGAAGAGAGGTCATACACAAGCTCAGCACAAGCTTACTCTGGTCAGTATGCTACGCGCAGTCCAGCACTGCGGGGCCGCAACAACCAATTGGGAAAAACAGACATGCGCTTCCCAAACGGGTTCAGCAATCACGGGATAGTCTCACAGTTTTCGTTTCGAGATTGTACGAGGGTATTCTTGCAAAGATTGGTTGGGTTCATGCTCAGACGGTCGGGTAGAATGGAGAACATCCCCCTCCCATGGTTCATCTCGGCTATTATATTTGCATGCACCAGGGTTGACACTTGTCACCCTGGAAAATGCATGCGTTCCCATAGCATACATCCCTTTTGCACATTTCCCTTGCCAGGAACTTAGAATAAAATAAAATACATATGTCCTTTGGGAAATAATTATTAAAATATTATACCCAGGCTTAAGCCCCCTAGGCTTATCCCCTAGGCTCAACACTTAGCCCCTTTTTCCCACCTTCTAACCCCTAATCCCTTTCCCACTCTGTGGACGCTCAGTCCCCCTTCACTCATTCATCGTGGTCGGTCTACACCTGGCGGTGTTTATATTTTATTAATCGATATGCATACATACAAGTACATCAGCAGGCTCCTGGCCTTCAACACTTAGGCTCCCTGGCCTAACAAACACATAAGCCTACCAGCTTATACAAAACTTGGCTCACCATCCTATAGAACATGTTTACAATTCATTTCATATATCATGATTTGCAACGGGGCTCGGCCTTGGGGACACTACATCACCACTCCCTACAATCCTCAACAAAATGGTGTGGCAGACGGAAAGAATAGAACAATAATGGAAGCAGTGAAGACTATGATCCATGATCAAGATATTCCAATGCACTTATGGGCCAAAGCAGCAAGAACAATAGTGTATTTCCAAAACAAATTATCCCATAGTGCACTTGGATTCAAAATCCCCGAAGAAATGTTCTTCGGAAAGAAGCCAGAAGTAAGCCATCTCAAGATATTTGGTTGTCCAGTGTTTGTACACATTCCAAAAGAAAGCAGAACTAAGTTAGACCCTTCATGAAAGAAGGTAATATTTGTTGGATATTGTGAGGTCTATAAGGCCTTCAAAATTTACATACCAGGTTATCATCATATTGAGATCAGCAGAGATGAAACCTTTGATGAAGATGCAACACTCATGAGATCAAGGAGATGACAGCTTGAAGAAGTATATGAAGAAGAACATGTAGCTCCCAGAGTTGCAGAACCAGTGAAGGAAGTCACAGTTACCCCTGATGATGAGATTCCAGAAGATCATGATATGATAGAATCTCAAGAACCTCCCCAAATGACGATCTCTCACAAGAGAAATCCATCTTGGGAAAGGGAACTCATTCAATATGGAGAGAAGTATGGTGCCCCGGAAGGAACCATGAGAGAAGTCAAGAAACATAAGCCATTCTCTAGTTATATGGCTTTGATGTGTGATCTCATAGAAAAAGAGCCTACTTGCTTTGAAGAATCCATTCAGAAGAAAGAATGGGAATGTGCCATGACAAAAGAATACCAATCCATTATAAATAACGATGTATGGGAAATAGTTTCCAGACCAAAGAACAAAGATTTGGTATCTTCCAAATGACTATTAAAGATAAAACATGTTGCATACGGAAGTATTGAAAAACACAAAGCAAGGTTTTTAGGTCGTGGCTTTTCTCAAAATGAAGGCATTGATTATGAAGAGACGTTTTCTCCTGTAACCAAATACACTTCTATAAAAACCATCATAGCTCTTGCAACCAAGATGAAGTGGAAGTTACACCAGATGGATGTGAAAATAGCCTTCTTAAATGGTGTTATTGAAGAAGAAGTGTATATAGAACAACCCCAAGGGTTTGAAGTTGAATCTTGAAAGACTCATGCCTGCAGGTTGAATAAGGATCTGTACAGATTAAAGCAATCTCCTAGAGCTTAGTATGGAAGAATTGACAGTTTTCTGACGATCTTGGGTTTTACCAAGAGTAAAGTTGATTCTAACATTTACTTCAAGGTTATGAATGATGAGCCAATTATATTGTTGGTGTATGTGGATGACTTATTCTTAATCGGAGAAGAAAATCTCATCATTGATTGTAAGAAGAATCTCATTGTAGAATTTGAGATGAAAGACCTAGGCCTAATGCATTATTTCTTAGGTCTTGAGATTTAGCAGAGCCCAAAGAAGATATTCCTTAACCAAGGGAAGTATGTAGTTGAAATACTGAAGAGGTTTGATATGATGGAATGTAAATCCATGAACACACCCATGGAAACAAATTTGAAGCTCTTGGTTGATACTTCATCAAAATTGGTTGATTCTACATTGTATAGACAGATTATTGGATCTTTGATGTATCTGATGAATACCAGTCCAGATATATTTTTTTTGTGAACACCTTGAGTCAGTATCTGGTAGAGCCCAGATGTGTTCACCTTGTTGCTGAAAAAAATGTGATGAGATACCTTACAGGTATGTTGGACTTTGGTCTCTTTTATAATGGAGATCATGACTTCAGACTGGTTGGTTATATCGATTCAGATTGGGATAGAAGTGTTTCTGACAAAAATATCACTTCAAGATATTGTTTCAGTCTGGGGTCAGCCATGAATTCATGGCAGAGTAGGAAGAAATATAGTATTTATCTCAGCACAGAAAAAGAGAAATACATTGTTCCATGTTCTGCCAGTTGTGAAGCCATATGGATTCAGAAGTTGTTGACAATTCTACTCGATATGGAGATGGAAGAAACCTTGATTCTATGTGATAACCAAAGTTGTATAAAGATGACAGAGAACCATGTGTTCCATGATAATTCGAAGCACATAGAAATATGGTATCACTACATTCGCGATATGGTGCAGAGGGGAGCTATAAAGCTCCAATATGTTGTCAGAGATGATCAGGTTGCAGATGTGTTAACCAAGCCTCTATCTCRTGTAAAGTTTGACTACTTTCGAGACAAGCTTGGTATAGTCCAAAAGGACCTCCCTAGAAAGGGGGAGTGATGYTAATGATACTATGGTATCTTGAACAACATAGGGTATCTCAGTTAGGATTTTATATCCTAGGGAACTAATCATCCCTGGACAGATCMCAAAGGTCTGGTAAGGATGTTCTGTCAGAGTACCTATGCATGTATATGCCAGTTGTGGTCAGTAGTGGTAGCTCTGTTATTATTTTTATAATCTTATGGAATCTTATGATTCCTGGGAAGATCGTGAAGGTCCRRTAAGGATGATCTATCAGAGTACCATATGGTAGCTCCGTTTGGATTTTATATCCCAGGGAATCTTATGGTTCCTGGGAAGATCCCTAGGGAYTGTCAGAGTACCACAAATTTTTGTTATTACACCTACCTCATTATGTTGCTCTATGATGATGATGGTGTTGTTTCTCCAGCCTCGTTCTATGATGGTGTTGTTGCTCCAGCCTCCTGTTGTTGATGATGTTGTTTTTATAGATTTTATGCTAATTAATGTTGATGTTTCAGGTTCCAACTCCATGCTATGAACGATGATGATGATGTTATTTTAGCTCCATGTTGTGAACGATGACGATGATGTTATCCAGCGCCATGTTGTGAATGATGATTTTATTGATGATGATAAAAACTTTTGATGATTTATAGATATGCCAGTTAGTGTTCAAGATGTTCTTGATTTTGTTTCCCTCTCTCTCTCTCTCCTGATGATGTTGTAGAATACCCTTCTTGTTAAGGAGGAGTGTTGAAATATTGTAACTGCAAAGAATATTCTACTTATTATTGAGTTATTATCTTATAGATCAATCCCTTTTTGTGGATTGATCGGGTTGGGACTCTTGTATGACCAAATCCCCTTTTTTGGATTGGTCAAACCCTAATTATATGATACTGATTGACAAGTCGGCCCCTAGGGATAATTAAAGTGGCTTTAGCCACTAAGTGAAGAAGTCAGCCTTGCTTGATGAAGAGACACCAACCTAATGCTCCTTTGCTAGTATAAATAAGAGATTCTAGCGCCTCATTCACTCACTCACTCAAGTCACTCATCTAGTGTGCAAGTTTGAAGGAAGCTGCAATTACCGGAAGAAGGAAGAGAGATGTGCATTGCTTAGTGTTGGATATTCTCTTGTGTTTGGTCTTTTATCTTGGCATTGTATTGGAAATCTATATTAAGGAAGTTTTTGTTGGGTTTTCTCCCCCATGAGGGTTTCCCAGGATAAATGTTGTGTACCTTGTAATTGTGTATCTTTCAATGATGTTGCTTATGCTATTATTGTCTAGTAAATTGAAAATAACTTAATAGAAGCTCTAAATTTAACAACAAATACTCATTAATGCATTTATTGATGGCATCATTACCAACACTTATGCATTTATTCAATTGAAACTGGATCATTAACAGGGAAACCCGCTACCAATTCACTAAGAAGTTGAAGCAGAGATGGTTTTCCATGTATCTCATGCACGAGAAAAAGTGGGAGACCAAAATTAAAAAGTATAAAGACCAGTTGGAACATACTCAGGGGTTAGTGCTAGAGGCATGTGAACTAGCCTTTGAGGAAATCCTTTGTATAATCCCCCCAAGGGCTTATCCCATACTCTTGCCTGACCGATGGACTACATTTGGATTAAGGAAACTAGTAGCAGGACAACGTTATGAAGTGAATAAACCACATGATTTCATGGACTTCTTCTTCTCTACTAATATGAAGGATCAAAATTTGATGTGTGAAATTTACCTTAATAATTTTCTATTGTAGAATAATGCCCGCTAGAACCCCAACCCCTATGTTGGGGATGTTCAATTGTGTGCATTCATATCTCATATACTTGGCTTAGTTCAATGGAAGAAATATATGGATTCCCATGCAAGGATTGAGGTAGATGTAATCCTGAAAGTTAGAGATGAGTATCCTTTGCTTCATGTGATTAAGGATGATTTACAAAGGTTGAGATGAGATCCAGAGGAAATTTTCACCATTCTACATCATTAGAGATATTCCATAACGGAATATCTTGAAGTCTTGAGGGCACATTTAGTAGAGGAACTTTTGGTTTCTCATGACATATGGGAGACTCTTCCCAACTATTTGAGAAACAAGAATCCCATGGGCTATCCATATTTTGGTCTATCCCTTAATAGGGCAGCATTCTACACCAATTCTTTATTGAGGAATGGTACAAGGTGGACTGGGTTATGGTTCCATTTCTCTATCATTTGGTGCTCGAGTCAATTCTACAGGGAACCTATAATCTGGAATAAATAAGAGAAAAGGACACACTAGCTACAATTGGATAGAAATTTGGGATATTACAATCAAGGGGATTATGGACACCCATCTTTTGATTAGGGAGAATTACATGTAGGAATTTCAGAAGAGGAATAATTGGGGTTGCATAGGGACATGCAACTAGACCAATTGAGGGGAGATGATGGATCACCATTTTGATATATTTTGACACAAAAACTCATCCTTTTTTAACAATAATATATATCCATTGTTTCCTCTTCTATAGTGTTTAAGATTCATTCCCTCACCTCACTTTGATTTTTCCAAAGTATATACATTTTCCATTTTAGTCTCTTGTCTTATTTTCATAGTTAGAATTAAAAGTGTGTTTTAGATTATATATATATATATATATATATATATATGTGTCCACCTATGTCTTGATTACAAGAACCTTGCTAACTCAAACCTTTATGAGATTATTCATTACCTCCAAGTCAGCATAAGTCAAAGACCAACCATGCTTTACAAGGGATCAACCATTGAACATGAAAGGAAGTGGATCAAGGGTATTTTAAGAAGATATATTAAAACCAAGGGTTCGAATCTCATCACATGAATGCTCCACTATGACCAAAGGTTCGACAACAGGCATGTTCGCATGGATCTCGTGGATTTATCAATAGTTATATTAACTTTTTCAAGATTCGATCTCACACAAATTTTTAACTGTGGATATTCTTGGAGGAACTCGTTGTTGATCTTTCAATAAGCTAGACTTAAGCACGAATTTCATTCCATTTTAGCATTTTACTTAAACCATAAACAATTTGTTGCAGCAACCAAGATCACAAGAAGAAACAACATGCACAAGTACACAAGAAGTATCCTGGGAAACCCTTCTCAACAAGGGAAGAAAACCCAGCCAATCCTTTGTTATATTCTTCAAGAGAAACACCTCCACCACTATAAAGACTTAGCACACAAGAAGGTGATCACAAACCCTTGAAGACTAGTGCCCAAGAGAGGTGCGCATTTTTCCCAAGAACAAGTGTTTTCTAAAATTTCCAAACTCACACTTGTGATATGATTCCTCAATGGGGAATTTACCTTTACATATATTAGATTAAACCTATCAAAAGTGGTGTATATTGGCACAACAGGGCCGACCTCAATAACTCGCAATATAATTAATAATTAATATATTAATTATCTTTTACATTAATTATCTTTCACTTTATGGTGGGGGCGACCTGTACCCTTTACATCACAAATAGGGTTATAGGTAAGTCTGACTCTTGAACAATATAGCAAGGGATCTCATACACCCACTAGTGCTCATCCACTAGGGTCACATCCATCTGTTCTCATCCACATGGATGTCCACATCTCTATCTCATTGTGTCTCACAGGAGAACCACTCACTAGTGCTCAGCCACTAGGATCACGTTCACATGTGCTCAGCCACAGGCATGTCCAACTCAGTGGATCTTCTTTCTCACTGTGTTACACAGAAGAATATCTGGAGTATCACATCATCTCAACTCTCTGCTCAGAGAAGGCTAATACATCGCTTCATATCTGTCTCGTAACGATGCACCCAACTCATGGGATTTTCCACACATTCACCTGTGCTCAGCCACAAGCACGTCCAACTCAACATATCTTCTTTCTCACTGGGTTACATAGGATAATCATCTGGAGTATCATCTCAACTGTCTGCACAGAGGAGGCTAGCATAACGTTCCAGTTTTGTCTTAGATAGGAACCACACACCCAACTCATGCGCTCTCTCTCGGGTTTGTGTCCTGGAGGATGTCTCATGCAGTTGTAATCATCAACACTCATGACCAAAAATTGCTTCAATTGGCACATGATGGATTTGATGCTTTAGTTGGCCGAGGATTACAATGATGCATAACTTGGATAATTGTTGGAACCAATTATGCCAAAAAATCCAATTTGAGGACATCTCATTTTTCAGTTTGTGTTTGTTTAAAATGATAGCATATCTTAAGGGGCCTTCCACTCCAATTCTGGAGTAGGCGGGCCTTCTTCTTATGTATATATGTGTGATCTCCTCAACAAGGACAATAGTTAGACAATCTCAAGTTTATGTTGAATACATGTGTTTTGTAATCTTTCTTTTTCAAACTTAATAGATCATTGGGATTTGATGTGTGGGGTTTTCATATAATTTTTATTTGGTGATTGTGTGAATACCAAGCACGGGCCGAGCCTTGAGGGGAGCCACTCAAGGTAAGGTGTTGTGTTGTATTTTCCTGTATATTAGTATCTATTTCCATCATTTTTTTCGTTGGTTTTATCTCTGATATATCTTAGTTCTTTGATTATATTTACTTTCAATTTATTGTGTGCTATACAGCTCTTTGTCTCATCCTAGTGACCTATAGATTATAATACAGAATCGTGATGCTACAGAACTAGGATGCTACAGGGTTAGGGTTTTAGAGAATCATTGTGTTCCCAACTAAGTACTTAGTATGCAGAGCAAAATGTTAAGTTATGGATATGATTTCCAAAGACTATAACATATGAAGTTCCATTAACTGAGAGAGAATGTTGTTGGTTCTTTTATTGTAGATTTATGTTTGAATATTAGAATAGAGTTTGGAATTACCTTTTAATTGCAGTGTGAAAAGTAGATTAGATTATATAGTTAGATTTTCTTTGGAATGCTATTTTAGTTGTGAGATTAGTATGCTACGGAATCACTCTATTCTTGGTCTCACTTGGTGAATAGATT
>JZKD02S1270107.1:0-12151 GCA_000966675.3 Picea glauca
TCTTGCAATCAAACACGTTGTTAATATCTCATGCACAATATTTGCATTCAGTTCATGAAGTGATTTTCATAATTATATTGATCTAAAAATTCCATCACTTCCAACTATTATTCATATTAAAAATGGAATTCATCCATTAATCAGATTATATAGAATGAAACTATCATTCATTGTATACGCATTATCAACACACCCAACTTTTCATAATGCAATCAAACTTTACCAATAAAGAAAACCATTGTGCCAATAATCATGGCCACATCTACACAATGCATCTTTGCATTGACTCTGGAATACCATATATTCATGTCATGTATTCCATCATGTGAGTTGGAAGTAATGGCCCATGCCTCACTACCTCTTCCAAACTCTTCCCCAAAACCTATCGGATCCTTTGGATACCTTCCTCTTCAACCCATACACAACACTAGGAACATCATCCCTAAGTGTTATTTAGTGTAGGAAAAAAGGTTGCAGTCCAAACCTCAGTTACATAGGGGAAAACCATTATGCACTTGGATGGCACTATATCTTTTCCATATCCATTCTCGTCATGGCCTCACACATGACCATCTCTAATGAAATTCATTGCTACAGTGAGATTAACGTCCCCTGACTTAACTCGGTTATGACCTCATAACCAACATAACATAGTATGCAATTAATTTTCCATAAATGCATTCAAGCAACAAATATTATTTGCATACTCAAGGCCTCCTACCTTAACATCAATTCAAATATCGTGATTTGACTAAGGGAATTTTTACCTCGTTTCCCTTCAACAATTATATGTCATAACAACCTCAAATGCATACATGTATGGTTGTCATCAATTTACTTGATGCTACCTGATCAACTGGTACATTGTAGAAGCTCACAGGATCCTTTTTCCAATATCTTGATCATCATTCCCACCATCCTCATTTTCTCTTTGTATGGATGGATACCATAAGCAACAATATCATCGTGTTATAATCATGTTCTCCGTGATACAAAATCCATCATTAGTTTTATTCAAATATCACAACATCATTATTTCACACACACACACACACACACACACATATATATATATTACCAGACTTCTCTTAGTCTATAATCATGCCACCAACATGTTCTGGCATGTCTACATGCACAAAAACACATTATTATGCACCAAGCATTTGATCTTTCATGCTTATTTTATGCACATGCATTCTATCTTTTATTTTATGCATCATGCATCAATAATACCATGCACTCCAATGCATATCTATTTCATATTAATTAATTATTTAGATTTATTATTATAGATCATTGTCCTTGAATTTTTTTAGAACCATGTCACTCTATGCACTATTATTCTGCTCAATTGTACACCACTGGCCCTTATTCTACACCTGCTAGCCAAGTCTCACTTAGCCATTCTGCATTTCCAGCCACTAGATCCACTAGTGTTGTCATCTCACAATTGCTTCCTTTATGTAAAGAAATATTGACCCAACATCTTTTGGGCTATAATTCTTAATATCCATAGTGTTGTAGCATGCACTATTCCAGCTGAATATTAACACTACAATCTAATTAGCCACTTCCATTTCCTTGACCACATTGGTCTTGAAACACCATTATCATTGATTAACATTTCAATACTTTGAAATGTTTCTTTTATGCCATCTTTCTAATATTCCTTGTCATCCATGACTTTGCTCAATTTTAAATACTTAATTCAGTGATCCATTGTGAAGCACTACTTGGCCACTCAAGACCACTCTACTCCAAATCGAATGCCACGCATCTCCATTTGTACATGTACCATGCTTTTGTTGTGCACTCTGATAATGGAGGAAACATTCTTACTTGTGTACTTTTAGATAAGAGTTGTTATATCATATCTAACAATCCCTTCTTCTTGCACTTAGAGATGACTCTTCCACTTCATGAGTCACACCTCATCTTATGACATCCTTTTTCCTACTCTTGCAGCAAGCTTTGTAGTCTTTGTTATATTTCTACATTCAAGGATATGGAGTTCTTCTAAACTCCATGTGCATGCAATGACTTTTCTCACTTATTGGATTCACAGTATGTGAAAATATCTATTGAAATTCCTTTGCAATCCATTCTTACTCTCTATAGAAATGAAATAATATCCCTTTGCTCTTCTTTAGTCCTTTGTCAACCTTGCATCACCTGCCCTGCACTCTCCTTTGCAGTTATTTGATGCTTCATCCATCTACACAATCTTGACCTATTTCATGTCCAATGGACACTGATATTAATCTAGAATAGACCCACATAATGATCAATTGTGTAATCTTATCCTCTTTCTAGAAATCATTTTCACACAACACTCTCTCCAGAGTGCTCTTCTACTTAATCACAATGACCTGTTAGTAAGCTTGGCCTCTCTTTTGTCAAGATATTTCACTTCAAGTGTGCCTCTAGGATTATGCATAGGAACCATCCTAAGTATCTACGTTCTTCCTCATACAACAATCACCTTTGGCACTCACCTCCATTGTTTGGGAGGGTTTCTCCATACTTAGACACTATTTGGAAAAATATTCACATTGAGTAATTACATGGTTCTTCGAATCCAATTCCACTTTATGTTACTTGTACCATATACATTTATTGCCTTAACCTTCTTCTACAATCTCTTTTTTTATTCCATTATTCTGATATTCAATCCTAGGCTTGGATCTATCTGATTATACTTCTAATTTTGTACAATGTGCAAGCAACCATTTGTTAGATTTTTTTCAATTAACCTTACAGATCATATTTTGTCTCAATTTATGAAGGACATAATGCACCAAATCAATAATATGACTCCTTATATGCATTCATCTATAAAACAGCTTTCCAACGGCTATACTCATGCTTCAATATAAGTTATGAGCAAAAAGTTACAACAATTACATGCTACAATTTCCACTCTTTTATTGCTACATAAATATCTTTATTAATTTATGAGAAAAAAATCCCAAATAAAAATTATGGGTTGATAAATTTCTTCTACTCCTTGATACCTTTCCATCGATTGTTCATTTACTCAAATCTGAGCTCTGAGATGAAAGTTATGGTCTGGAGAAGTTTAGGTTGTTTTACCCAATTTATCCTTGCATGCTACATGTGTCGTCTTTCACTCCCAACACATTTGCAAGTATCCATAACCACATTCTAAATTAATTGGTAGCTTCTATGGGTCATAATATTTCCATTGACTGCTCTTGTGCCCCAAATGGACTTTTGAGCATGGATTTATGCCTTCTGGAAGTAAAGTTGGTGCCAAAATTTTACCCTCATTGTTTTGGCAGTAACTTTCTCATACGAGCTCTGTTTTCCGAACCATTTAGCTCATTGGATAGCTCTCTTTGATTTCTTTTATTTGAGGTGTGGAGATAAAGTGTGTCTTCTTACACTCTATATCATGGGTTTTGATTGGATCAAAACGGCGTTTAAGGCCTCAAAAATGTCCCGCAAGTTAATGACCTTCAAAAACCACAAAAAATCGCATTAAAATGATTTTTTTACTACTGTAACAACCCTTTAAATATGAAATGTTGATCTCTAATCAGAAAAAACAATAATTTTGTATCTAACTCTATCATCCATCGACAATCGACACTTTCCTTTGGACATGCACGACACTTTTCTTGATCTACCAACGCGATTGTTGGTCATCGACCCACTTCCCTGACAACCAATTTGCAATAAAATACCAACCTGATCGACTCAACCATCCATCGTCAGACATAAATGATCCCAATTGACTGACAAACACTTCTCAAATTTTTTCGACACCCAACCGTTGACCATTGACCAATTCATGGATGATGTGGCATGACACATGGATATTGATGTGGCATGTCATGTGGATGATTACTTCATCATCCAATTTTCCTTCATCGATGATCGACCACTTCTCTTGGATGACCTAAACACCTTTCTGAATTGGTCGATGCCCAACCATAGGCACATCAGTCACCGACGACTTCTCTTTCTTGATTTAAAACACTTCGTCGAATCAACTGACGCCCGACCACTAGCCATCGGCCATCGACGATTTCCATCGGAAATTGAAAACACTTCGATGGATTCATCCAACCCCCAACTTTCAAGCATTGGCAGTCAGAGATATCTTATGGCTGACCAAACTATTTTCTCAACTCGTTGATTCGACCATCGATGATTTTTCTTGGTGAAATTTGACACTTAATTTTTTTTCGACATTTCTCATATTGATCTAGACCGTCAATCTATTACTCCAAAAATGATCATGGTCATCAATCATATCATCTTCGCTCAACTCTTTCGATTCCCATCCATCGATCATCGGCCATCAACCTTTCCTCTTGGAAAGTTTCCAATACTTCACCAAAGTAGTCAATCTAACCATCTGTCGTCAGCATATTCTATGGTCGAATCTCACACTTAGAAAATTTCAACAAAAACCCAAGTGAATCTTGGTCGTCGATCTCATCTGTTTCACAAAACCCTGAATTAAATCATGGTCATCGATTTTATTAACCTTTCAAATGGATTAAACCTTATGAATTTTTTTAATTTATCATAGTGAATCTTAGTTTTTGATCTCGAGATCAAAAGAGATCTCGACCATTGATTTTCCAAACTTTCTATAACACTACAGGCAACCATGAAAACTTGAATTTTGACCATTCCAGGTCAAATTTCAATCTGAAACTTCACCTCTCTACTCCATTAACCTTCTTAAGCAATCTGGAGTCATTCAAACTCATATTTTTCCCATGGATGTGGGGATTTCTCTCTAAATTCTCTGTCTTTCCCCAAATCTGTCACAGACAAAATCTGCAACAACAAATTTCACCAATTCGCTCTGGTCTAAGCCTGTCCAAGCTTGGCATTTGAACTAGACTCTCTGATACCAAATGTAACATACCAAGCCTCCAGTTGAGCATCATTACGTGCGAAATACACATTAAATTTGGAGATTTTCTACTTAATTAAATTCATGTAGCTTATCAGTCACAGATCACACACAGATTTGACCATTGGATTGATACTACCGTTCTAAATGCATTTAACAACATATATTAAACATGAATACAATTGTTTAAGAAAACAACAAACACACAACATTCATATAAACCATTTACACAACATAATTAACTTAATAACATAACAAAAACACTTATCTATTATTGATTAACCAATTGGATTCAAACGAAAGATGAACCTCCCATCCATAGGAATTACTGCTCATTTTCTCTCAACAAAATTCCACCCCAAATTTGAGGCTATGAGTCCACAAGGAGACCCGACCCACTGGTTGTCCACTCTCCACACACAACATCCCCCAAACCTAGGTTTTACTCCCACAACAATTCCAATCCTCTAGCTCTCTCTTCCCCACAACCTGCACTACCTAAGGAATGTACCACTTTCATTGCTCACAGTCCCTCATGACTTAGCATTCATTTATCAGGGTTCCTAGTGCACTCGATTGGCTAAGAATTCCTTAGCTAGGATACAAGAACTTTCAGTTGCTTCAAGAGTTCTCACAACAGCCTTCGCAAGGCTCTTGAGATATTTCCTCAACAAGAATTTCCACCATGGGATTACCACATAATTTATAGGCACACAAGCCTCTTTTTTCACAGCCAAAACATATCCAAAACAATGGTTTCCTTCAAGTATACCATGGCTAGTATTCTTCCCAGACCTCTGCTCTCCCTCTACTGCCCAAAATCAGCATGTAAAAACTATCCCTATTCTGCATACAAATTTCTTTGTCTTCCTTTCTTGCTTGAATCACACTCTTCTCAAGGATGATTGTACTTTATCCCATTCTCTCCAATAACTATGGGATGTGATCACTCACACCCACCCTCTTACATGAGTTAAATGATTGGCTTCTTATACACTCAATCAACAAATAGAGGGTTATACACAATGATAATAATTTCAGGAATGTGGGTTGGATTAATACCCATTAATAATTCCCCCCTTGGACCCATCTCTCTTGTGGAATCATAGCCCCCCCATCATTCTTCATCTCTTTCATATTGCATCCAGATGTTATTACTTTTATTAAATATTCAATGTTCATAATATGCAATTCGACCCCTGCCACATTAAATCAATATGGGGCCTTCGCCCAAACACATCGGCTCACCAGCCTAATTCACATTTATACATTTACATTATAATTCATGGGGATTAGAAATGGGGATGTTACATTCAAACTAATTATAAGACTTACTACCCACCTATATTCATGCAAATCTTTACTATTATTTAGGAAAAATCCCCCATTTCAAGTCTTTACCTAAATTGGACATGCTTTTACTGAAAGACTATTTCACGGTTAAAGATCGACCTCAAGAGGATATGAATCCTCCTAAATTTTTAGAGAGGTGGTGCTCCTCTTGTTCTTATAATTCTATGAAAATAAAATAAAATAAAATAAAATATGAGAAGGACCAGACTTAATATTTACATTCACATTCAAGGAAAAACAACTTATGAGATTGGGGACCAGGTGTTTTAAAAGAAACTCATATGCACAATAGTTACAACATAGATAGATAAGATGCGCCAATAATATAAGGGACTGATATATCCATCACAGCATTCATCATAACATTGAACAATATCCACGAATAGAGAGAACAGAAAATGGACCACAATTAAAAGAGAACTTTAAAGTATCATTCCATAAAGTGCCAAAAAGATTATGTTGGATAGAACATTTGGAAACTCAACCTTTTGATCAAATTATTTGAGAATAAAGTAATGTAATATCCTAAGTATCTCTCTTGGAGTCTCAAAAATGATAATGAGTCTTTAAATACAATGGTAAGTGTATTTAAAGAAAACAAAATATATTAGCCCTTAAAAGAGGACTGGGATAGGGCTCTCGTGGACCATAAAGTGAAAACACTATGATGGAGAGATCACATCACATTTATTTGCTTACAGCTCGCTTCTTTATAGGTGTATATTGTGGTTGAGGTGGCATAACCATTGTAACTATTTCTTGATTTTTTGGTTCGGTAATTTTGATTAATGCCTTTTTCAACCATTCCTCAATGTATTCTCTTAAAGGTGCCACGGTAATTTCATGTTTAGTTTTAATTTCAAATTCCCCCTAATCTAGCACTGATTGATGCAATGTGTCACCCACTTCATCATTCCTATTGATATACCAAACTAACCATTTTTCAACTTCATCCTTAGAAAATTCTATAGTCTCGGTAATTTCATTAGCCCAAGCAAATTTTAGTGCATTAAGTTGTCTCGTTAAAGATTCTTTGGTTAAGATCACAGTGTCCATCAATAAATTGGAACCATTCAATTCCTTAGTAAGATTAACAAGTTTAAGAAATAAATCACTTTTTTTGTTCCTTAAAACATCGGTTTCATTTATCATTTCTCTTAACTTTTTTATTTTCCTTAGCCAAGATGCATTAATATGCTTCATATGGTAAGGCGAGGGAAGTTTTCGTTCATTCCTTCGAGCTTAATTTAAACTTGAGAATTTGGCTGAAAATGTGTATACAGCTTCCTTAAAAAATCCTTCATCATTTTCGAAATCCTTCTGCAAGTATTCTTTGAAATTCTATATTTTGGAGGAAAAGATAGCAATACTTTGGGTAAGCTCCCAAATCTCCTAAATTGTGTCAATCCTCTTTTGTATGGCATCACCAACATATTTTCTTACAGCCTGTAATAAACTTGATGAGCCTATGTGTTGTTTTCTGGGATATCCTCCAATTCAAGTGTAGGTTGAATCGAACTCAAAGGTTCTGGAAATAATGGTCATGTTACCAAAGAAACTTCTAACTCTTTTATCCTCTTCTTTAATTCTGAAATCTCTTTGTCCGTGTTATCAATTGATTGTCTTAATGCATATCTAGTAGATCCATGAAAGTCTGCAATTTTGGATGGTGCTACTCCAACCAAATCAATTGAATATTTCCATCGTTCTGATGACTTTTTATTCTTGGTATTAACTTTTTCCAGCAATAGTTTCTTAGTTTCACTATTGTATGTTGTGTGGTGCAAAGTGACATATTTCTCTTCAAATATTTCAGGATCTTGGGATTTGGATTTGTTGCAAACTTTAATCGATGTGTTATGCATTAATAACAACATTATGCTTTTACGAGTGGTAGATGATGTGGAAGGGGGTAACAAATATGATGGGAAGTGGTGATGTGATGTTATGATGGATGGAAAATGTTAAGTATGAAGGTGTGAAATGATGTATGGGAAGTGTGAAATGTGTAACACGGAAATGCGGAGTTGTGGAGTTCAGGAGTTGCAGACCTAAATGCTTATGAACATGACTTTGGGAAAGGGTGAATAGGTCAGCATTGGGATTGAAAATATGGTTAAGGGTTAAGAGAGATGTTGACTTACGGA
Organism: Picea glauca; assembly: GCA_000966675.3. Lineage (NCBI taxonomy): Eukaryota > Viridiplantae > Streptophyta > Pinopsida > Pinales > Pinaceae > Picea > Picea glauca. The sequence goes on from JZKD02S1270107.1 coordinate 8,395, forward strand.
GTTACGTACATGAGGAATCAAACAAAAAACTAAATGGGAATCACGTGGGTCTGCATCTGCTTTGGTGGAAATTTTGACTAAGTATCGAAAGGAAATGGAAAAGGAAAAATTAGTGAAGTGTTTTGGTGAGTGAGGGGTTTGTGTACTTGGCCATTCAAAAAGGTTTTACTAATGCTATGTAGATATGAATCCGCATTTTAAAAAAAAATGATTAAGTATAACAGGTGAAAGTGAATTAGAATATACTAGTAGGTAAAAGATAAGAAATGTCAATAAATAGCAGGAATGCATACCTACGGTACGATAGACTTACAGACCTACAAATTTGAGATTTGTGTTGGCCCACTTCGCATCATTCGAAAAAATGACTAAGTGCTTGGAAATTTTTTATATGAAAGAAGAAAAGTGAAGAAGAATAAGCAAGGAAAATTGTAAAAGAAATCCTAAGAGTGGCTAAATGAAAACACTAAACTGGTCAAAAATATGGATCAACGGTAATTTTTTGCCCATGCTTCTGAGGAAAGGCATTTCTGGTACAACACCCCCATTCTTTCTCATAATTGTGGCAAGTTGGTAGTTCAACTACCAACTTCCTTCATTAACCGAAATTTAGGAAAAATTGGTAATCTAGGTTTTCTTGAATATTAAATTGGCAAGGAAACTTCCTCACTTTTTCCCTCTCAGGGCATCATTTTTGTGTAAGTTCTCCACCCATCAACAATTTCTTTTTACTATCATCAAAATGCATAAATCATTTTGATTTTTCATCATGGTCCAAACATTAAACGTATTAGCCATGGCTCATGGTGACATTTAGACATATATATTCATGTTGGGGAAAACGGGGTGTTACATTCCCCTCCCCCTTAAAGGAACATCATCCTCGGTGTTCTTTGCATCTCAGCAACACCAGTCATGCTTCCATATTTTAGTTGCTTCAGCAATGTTTTCCTCTTCTTGTTTTGTTCCTTTCCTAGAATCTTGGCATTTATCACATGCCTGAAACAATTTCAAACAATAAGCATATTAATCACAATTTCATGCAAAAACATTTTATTGGTGTTCATAATTCAAGAGGAAATTTACATATTGACACAATACTTGTTTATGCAGTTCATGGCACTACATCCATATGACTGTCACATTTTCTTAGCTCATTGTTTCCCTTGACATACCCACTATGTTCATGATCCCAATCAATCAATAACAAGAGTTATCAAAGTATCCTCTTCCTTGTGGTCACTCACCTTCCATGCTCAGGCATCCCCTTCTTTGTCGAACAGTCCCTCAGGTGATCCATATTTCCTGTCAAGGATTTCTCACACAAAAAAAATCCAGAGACTCCATCAAGTCTTACATCCAAGGAATTCCTTAGGCCTGCTCTACCGAGGCATCCCTTGGGCCCATTTCAACACAACACAACCATATCTATGGAAATCATGGCATATCACGGGATCTTCATGTCACAACAACGGTCATTTCCACTATTTTCCATCTTGACATCCATCATCTATCCCTCTGACACAAATCTACAATCTCACTTGTATCACATGCATACAGTAATTCATGAGATACCATCATCAATTTCAATCAAAAAATTTCAATCTACTGTCCACATATTTTTAAATTTCATTTGTCAATTTTCAAGTTTGTTTCATATAGGAACTAAGATCCCACAAGTATGAGACTTCCTTCTCATACTATTTTGTCTCTTTTACATTCAGGATGCATTGTTATTCCTTATGGACTTGTATTGTTTCCATATCCAAGCTCATCTTTCCTGCAATTTCAATATTCACATGGCCAAAAAAATTGTTAGCTCTCATGCACATTACATTTTATTGCATGCGTGTGTTGGTTCACAACCAATTTTAAAATTGTGCATACTAACAATTAAATCACCTCTATATATCTAGTCAGTGATATGAAATAAAAGGAGCTACCATTCCTTACACATGCATTATTTCAACATACCCAACTTTTCAAAATGTAATCAATTATCATATACCACTAAACCAATGTCCCAATGTCCATGGCCACGTTTACACATAATGCACCCTTGCATTGATTTCAGATTACCATATTCTATGTTAGGCACTTTTCCATAGTACGTCGGAACTCATCCAACCTTTCGCCTCGTGTCTTGTTTATTCACATTCATTATTATAACATGACTTTGTTTCCTGCATTGAGTTGGTCATGACCTCAAATCAGAATACATTATATGAAATTAAGAATTCATTCTTTACTAGTAACTAGAGTGCCAACATTCCTAACCACCCAATTCCTTCATTTACCAATGTTACAATTTTGTTGGGATATTGAAAGGTCTTCCTTCCTTAATGGGCAGTCCTATACCTGCCTTCTTTCATACAACATGCATCTCCTCAATGCATTTAACCAATGTGTTGCTTATGAGCACTTCTATTCTCAATCATTCATGATTGATCTATGCACTCATGATACATTTGTTCATAAATTTCTCGCAATGACTTCAATCATCCTTGACTGTCAGAGTTTCCTCCCTCTATTATTTAGGTTATTTTCCTTAATATTTCCCTACTTGGGTATCAATTACACACAACAACAAATTAAATTTACATGCATATCATCAAGATATAAAATATTTCAGAAGGGATTCTTACCCAATCCCTTTCAAACCTCATGCCACATAGGAATGACAAGTTTTATACTTGTTCTAGCTGCCAACACCCTCTCTGATATTACTTCATCAGTGGTGCTTCATGGGGGCACCTCCTAAGGTCCCTTCATCATTTCCTTCAACAACAACCTTATTGTATCTATCCTTTACTTGAGGTTGTCCACCATTGGCAGTTGTCCTTCCTTAATAGTTCCAATCCTTTACTACACATAACGGACATCATCACATTCAAAGTTATAACAGTTGTCATGTAAAATTCAAAATGCATGTACCATAACATTTAATTAAGAAAAAACATTTTCAGATATGTCCCAACATATCTATGTTCACTTTACCACATTATCCTCAATGTGCTCACTAGTGTAATCATAAAATATTTTAGACAAGAAATTCTCCCTTTTTCCAACTCCTTTGCACAATCTGGAACCTTTAGCTCAACTGAATTATTTCCAAGGCCTCGTTGACTTTTCATAACATGGCTTAGCCAATATCATTCATTTAAACATATTTATTAACTTATTTTTCCTTCACAACTATTCTTTTAAAGCACACAACTCTGTTAAACAAATCAAAATTTTAGAGTGATAAAAGTGTTCATCCTTTTCTCATTGTTTGCTTTTGTAATCTATCCCATTTAGGATCTGCCTACTCTATTCCTTGAGCATTCTTAGTCAATTTCATCTTGACCTTTCCTAGTTGTAACAAAATATTACAACATCAAAAATAGTTCACAATTCAATTATGAGTTAGTGCATTCTGCACATTCACCAAACAAAGTCAGGATTGCCAATGCCTTGTCACATGCAAGTCTTCCACTCATGCATTATATTTTAAAATTTAATCCATGATTATTTTATAAATAGGCTTTGCAACCCACTGTCTAGTTTTTTTTTTCTTTCCAGCAATCAATTAATTATGTGGCGTTGTTCTCCTGACAGAGCTCTTTACATAGCTCCTCCACATGGAACTATTCAACATGAAACCTCCCTTATTTCATATTCCTCACTATCTGGAATAACCTCAACCCTGATTCAGCCTTAGCTTCATCATTTCAAAGGTTTACCCAATACTCCATAAGGAATATGAGCATGCATT